>OENM01000143.1:124798-140427 GCA_900239745.1 Rotaria magnacalcarata | reverse complement strand
TTCTAAAGGCCATTTTCTGTAAATTCTACTTTCAAATATTGCTAACGGCCTATACTACCTTGTTGGTTCCGATAAAATTAGACTTTTCTGTTTTGCAAGTAAAGTTTGATTAGGAAGTTATAGGAGATCTTTGCATAGAAATGCTTGATATTCATGTGAATCTAACGACTTTCAAATGTTAACAGATTTTCTCAATTATAAAATTGCATGACTTTGATTCAAAACTGTTTCTTTTCCTGTGATTATCTGTGAAGTGAAGCAATACTTTGACCTATACGTAGATATAAAAAATAAACATATTTATTAATTGAATAATGTAATCATAGTTTACAGAAATGTCAAGCTTATTTAATATGCTATTTTTACAATGGAAATCATTGGTGCGCTTCTTTTTCTCATAATATCAAAATCTTACGGGTTAACTTGCCTTTAGTTTAACATAAATCCTACATTTGTTTTTGTATCATATATATTTTTGCCAATAGGATTCATTGTATACTTTCTATAATGCCTATTTGGTTTTGTGAGAAATTGTGCTAGCACTAAGAAAAACATGAAACTAATCATTATAATCGATTAGAATTTACCTACATTACTATAAAAAGCACAAAATTTCAAACGAGACAAGACATCATAGATGGCTCAGTAGTTTACTACTATGTCAAACATATGACAATACTTCTTCAAGAATCAGTGTGCATCCCTAATGTAGATATTTACACTATGAAATTGATTTTTCTATTTTTGTTATTTTTACAGTTTAATCTTTGCTTCCTTCCCAACCATTATTCTAAATAAAATTGTTGTTGTTGTTGTATAGCTACAGATTGTATGTTGAAGCTAACAGAATATTATGAATGTGAGAAGAAACTTCTTTTGAAATGGATATTAGAAAAAAAACTAAGATAATTTGATGATAGGCAGCTGTTTGATGCTTTCATTATCAATTTGTTCTTTAAACAATGTAAATAGTTTGTCTGTCAGTGTCTATTAGACTAATTGTCATTTGATTTTTTATATGCAACAGTGGCAAATTCTAAATCAGTGTAATAAAGAAATTCTAATGAGACATCAAATAATGATTTCACAATGAGAGACAAATATGCTCATAGCACGTTTTATTTTCGATTTCTCGAATATTTTACCCTTGGAACAGTGATAAACTAAAAAAATGACAGGAAAGATTTTTTAGGCGAGGTGAGAAGCGAGTTATATCCACAACAACAGAAACAACGTTTGACCAACTACAATTTTAACCAGCAACAAAGCTACAAGTTAACCAGATTGAAATAGAACAGTTCAATCTGTCAACATCTGTAAAGACAAAAGAATTAAACTGATCGAACCATGATATTTTATCGTACACCATTGATGATTGAGTATTTAATGTTTATGAATGTTCTTGATAACATCTATATAAATAAAAGCTTTTTTGTTTTGTGAATGACAGCTGAAATTTTCTATCATTACTGATTGTGAGTATACAGTATTGATATCAATCTTCTAGAACAAAAATAGCTAGTTTACTGTCTCAACTTGTTATCGAAAATAGACATTATTCAATCATTCACTAAAAATAGTATACTAATATTAATCATCAAATTCTTATCTACTATTATATCCAAATAGATGAAGGAATAATATTATTTGTAACACAAATCAAGATGCTATGAAAAACAAATATATTGACCCGTTCATGATTAAATGTACGATGACTAGCAAAATCTGTGAAAATATTAATTGCTTTTTCTATTGAGTATTTTTGTCAACAACAAACAATAGATATATCATCAATAATCGACAAATGTCGGTAAATCGATCAAAACTTTTGATTACATTCATATTAGACAGGAATTAATTGCGAAGGAAAAAATTCATTTCCATCCATTCATACAAAGGCACTTTTATTTGTATTCCATGTTGATGGATGGTGACTATTTGTTTCAATCAATTTCATCATATGTAATATAGTAGAATATATTTGATTGTACTTTATTTTTAATAAAAATTAATGTTATACACTTTTTTTTAATGATTTTCGATTTTTAGTTAAAATTTTGTTTTTATCAATGGAATTATTCAATTAATATTTTAAAGAAATAGTTCTATTACTACATTTACTAATTGATTCAGGAACTATTTCATTTTGAGACAACTCACATCATTGCTCTGTACTCAATAATCACTCCTTCTTTGATTTAACAATATATTCGGTCGAAGCAAAAATACCCGAGCAATAGTGATCATTTATATCGTTTGCGAACCTTGAATACATGTGTCTCTTATTGCTATTTCTATTATTATTATTGTTTATACAATTTTCATTCGTTCCTGGTGGTAATTTATCATCAACTAAATCCAACTGTTCCTTACTATTTCAAGTTCAAAGATATTACAAATTAAATAAAATTGAAACTGAATTTCCTATTGAATTAGTTGCTAATTATAATTTTACATGTAACGTTGAAAATCTAACAGCTTCGTATAAAATCATACCCTTAGAAATTCTTGCTATTGGTTCTTACAATGAGTCAAATGAATCGTTTGAATCAATGATTCAATTAAATACGACACAATTTTTTCTTAATATAAATCAATCATCAACAATTCAACTATGTATTCTACTTTCATCTGATGAAAGTGACAACGATTATGGTCATCGCATTTGTAGACAAATTCAAATTGGAATAAATATCTTACTGAATTTTTGGAACTTACCAATGAAAATCTTTTACATTGTGTCAATATGTTCGATAGGTTCTTATCATACTTTATTTATTCTATCGGAAATATGGCGAAAAGGTTGGAAGAAACCGAAATCTAAATTTTCAGCTATAAAACGGTTATCAATAATTGAAACGAAAAATGACACATTTGAAAATGAAAAAGTTTATGACGAAGATGACTCAGATGAAGAAGATGAATAGATTCATAATTAAAGATACTTGTGCTTGTTCTTAAATACTTTTTCGTTAATATAAAATTTGAATAAAAATTTATTTGAAGGTAAAAGACGAAAAGGTCATCTAATGTACGAGGGTATGCTATCGATTTAGTCTATTGTTCATTCTTCTTCTTCTTCTTCCTCTTCGGCTGCAGCTTCTTCATTATGTTCTTCAGCTGGGGTGGCTTCTTCTCCAACAGCTGATTCTTCAGCTTCAGGTTCTTCGGCTGCGTGTTCTTCTGCTAGCTCTTCTTCACCAGGTGGTGGTGGCTATAAAAGACAATTATTAATGTTAGACAAATAAATAAAATAATCGTTTAAATTTGTTTTACTAATTCTTGTTTTTCTTCTGATTCTTGTTTTTTAGCAATTTGTTTAGGTTTTCGTGATGAATGTCCAGCAGGTGCGTTGAGACTTATTTTACCTTTAGCATTTTCATGAGCTACATAGTTTGTTTGCTTCGCTATAGCAAAGACATCACGGCGATCTTTATATGTACGACGATCAGTCACTAAATAAAATTCATTATCGTAGACTTGTTTTTGTTTGAAATACTTAATCGATAACTTACAACGTTCGTATCGACTGAAAAGTGATACTTTTGCCTGTATTAAAATAGAAATAAATAAAAGTAATTGTAGAATTCGAGTAACATACGGGTGCTTTTGCTGTTACATCATTAACACCAGTGAAACTAAAATTGACAGAAGAGAGAGTCTCTAGGTTATTTTTCATTTTGGATAATCGATCAATACTCACATGCCACCTCCAAGACCGGTATGAACAATATTTGATTTACGTGTTTTAGCTTTGCTAAAAATAGATTTTATGATGAATAAATATTATATATATATATAATTTCATTACCCTTTTTCTATTTGGCGAGCACGTTCAGTTAATTCGACCATCTACAATAAACATCGTTTTATTATTCTAAGTATTTTTTTTATCGCTACTAACATCATATTTTTGTCGTTCAAATCGTTCAGTTAATTCATAAATAGCACCATGTAATTGTTGAAGAAGATTATGAAACTGTTTTGCCTTTAAAAAATAAAAAACTTAGAATTTATGAAAAGAAGATCAAGCTTTTTATTCGCACTTTTTCAACAAGATCTTCTTTTCCATTGCCATCGAGATTTAATGCTGGTACACGTTGTGCAATTATTGATCGTTTTTCTTGTTCTAATTGTTCGGGTGATTTTTGTAAATCTTCTTTTGCTTTAAGTACATTGCTAAAAGCTGAGCCGGTCGCCACTGAGAATGAATATATATATATATATATATATTTAGATATATTTATGCAAAGACGGAATCTTTAATACACTTACTATCCTCAAACGTCTATTATTGCAGTAAGAAAAAAAAGGACGGTATTTTATGATGAAAAGAGCGTATTTGTAGATATTCCCTCTTTTTATAGATAGGGGGAGGGGGGGGGGGGGGGGGAAAAAANGAGAGAAAAAGAAGAGAAACGGAAAGGAGTCGATCAGATCTTTTCTTCATTCTTTTACAATGGATAACCTATACAGAATAGGCAATGAAAATACAAACATATGTGTTGTTATCCCATATTTCTCTCTTATTCGGAAGTAAACGACACACACACACACGCATATATATTAATATTAATAGATTGATTCCGAAAGAAAGTCGTTGTTCTATATCGAGCAACAAGAAAAATCGTAATGCATCTTAGACAATGATGATGTGAGAGAATGATCAAATATCGTACATAATAAATATAAGAAAAGAGAAAAAAACAGACAGAAAAGCAATAACATCTGTATTAGCAATTCAGTTATTTTTCTTTCGTCGACATTCACATCGATGGATTCCAAAGTTATTTTTTTTGGAATAAATTTTGACGTTGTTCAAGAACTGTTTGAATTGCTCGTTGTTGTTTTTGTTGTTGTCGAATACTAGCATTCAAAGTATTTTGGTGATCATTTCTTGATGTATTTATAATATCATCTAAATCTTTCATTTGATCTAAACTATGAGGAATAAAAGCAGCATCACCATAACGTTGTGGAGCTGGAGGTCTTGGTAGAGATGGTACTGGTAGAATTACTAATGGTGTATCAACTGGTACTGCTTTTTGAATTTCAGCTGGTACTGCTTTTTGAATTTCAATTGGCAATGTGATAGGCGTAATTGTTTTGATTGGCAAATCTGGCAATTTTGATTCTGGTGACTTGATACCAAAATTCGATGTGTGTTGTTGAACAACTTCAGGAATTTGATCGGCTAACGTGTTTGAAACAACCGGAGGTACAATAACACTAGGTGTTATTGGTTTCTTAGTATTCGTATCGTTTTCAGTAGTATCATCTACATCTATCACCTCATATGTTTGTTCGTTTGGCGAGCCTAGCTCATCGACTATTGTAAAGCCATCAATGTCGTCCATGTTGATTTTATTTCACGGTTAATATGCAAGATTTAACAAAGAAAAAAAGATTTATACTTTTGGCGAGTGAAGTATGATTAACGGCGATGTTATTTCACAATGATTATGCAAACTAACTACACACCTATGGAACATTACAGTGTTATTTATTTCCTAAGAAACAATGTGACTCATATTGCTGTTGCAACCTGATTTCTTGCTTAGATTCTCGAATAGGTAAATTTTTCGTGACAGGATTATAAATTTTTTTTTATAAAGCTAAATTTCAACCATAAAACAATTTTAACAAACGGAGGTCTAGAAAAAAATTGTTTTTTTTTAAAATTAGTTTTTCACATTTGGATCAGCTGGACCAAGAACTATGGTAAAATCAGGATACTTTTCTTGAAGAATCGTTTTGGATTTTTTATGATCAGCAGGACCATATACCTATAGACAGAATGAAAATAGTTGATTGATTTCAAGCGATTGCTTGTAATTATTTTCTCACTTCTGATTGATCAAAAAGATTAATTTTTTTCTTGTCGAAATCAACTTGCATATTGCCGCCACCTAAGATATACAAATCATTTTTTGGCCCACCAGCTTCATCTTGAAGTTGTTTGAATATTTTTTCTGAAAAATAAATAAATGAAAGCACATATTTATATATCAAACAGGGTCTTGCCATGATAATCAAGTGTTGGATCACCGCGAACTATATATTTTTGACCAAGCTGAGCAAGAATATATTTGAATTTGCCTGATTTAGTACCAATATTAACGATTGGAAGTATTTTATTCATGATTATCTTAAAAAAGAAAACAATGATTGTTTCTTTCTGTTTTTTTTTATTTCAAGTTCTTTATATTTGTTTTTCTCGGAAAATCGATGAATTTTATTCAACAAGCTTATTTCCAAATATCCGTAAATCATTTTATTTCGATAAAAGAAAAACCCTTTTTTATGGAAAAGACATTTGTTAATGAGGCAGCTGTCACCGCTCGCCTAAGTAAGATCGCCATATATTCTCTGCATTATCACATTGGGTTATGGATCAATTAGTAGCGTCTCATGAATATGATGATTATCTAGTATACATTATTTATCTCTACAATCAATTGTTTAACAGTCAAATATCTATCATGTCTTGCACAGAATAAGTTGTTTCCTCGTTTAGTAGAATTTAATGAAAGACATAGAAATTACATAATTAGATATATTGATAATTGACTATTTATATTCTAATCTATTACATAGTTATTTAAGAATGTATTTATTTTGAATATGTATATAGTATTTAAAAATCGACGGCTGCTTATGCTTCGAGGGTATACTATCTATAAGCATCACTGAGTAACATATATTGGTACATGCAGCATTCCTCCAGATGTTACGGGTATTTAATCAGCTTGGCAAACTGATAAATATCTCAGATAAACCAGCATGCGACTCTTAACGATTTTGCTTTATGAAAAAAATCGATTCATTTCCATGCAACAACGTACAAATCTCGTCAATAGCCTATGTCGAATAGAACATGAAGTTTGTGATATTTTCATGAATCATTTAATCTTACAAATAATATTTCAGATATTTACATGAGTGTCTATGCTTTTAATTATCACATAGCAAAAGAATTTATTCTGTTAAAAAAAATCAAATTAATTGTATAACCAATTCTAGCTTGCTTGTTATTATCATTAAAGATATTTTCATGAGATTCATAAATTAAAAAAGAAATTACTTGTAAAAAAACTGAAAAGAAAATTTTGTGAATTCTCATTTATTGACTTTTTTAATCGGCCGGTTTCTTGGTTGAAATATTAAAATCAGTATATTTTTCTTGAAGTATTGATTTTGCTTTAGCATGATCAGCAGCACCATATGACTAAATATACAAAAACAAAAACATAAATATCATTATATGGTGTATCCGTGTGTGTTTCATTAGTGAGAGTGGAACAGGATCTTTTTCTGTAGTCTTGTTTCTTGATAATCGAGTAGGAAAGGATCAACCGATAATTTAGTGGCAGAAATAGTCATCGGCACTCAACTGAAATGATTGAGATGAGGAGTGTATCATATGGAATGTCGAATGAAAAATCAGACAAATCATTTATAGTACTTTCTTTTTTCTTCTATTGGAACATATCGCATCTCATTCAAAATAAGAGTATACTAATCTAATAAGTATAACGGAACTTTGAAGGTTCGCGTATTTCTTCTATTCTAATAAAATAATTACTTGCGAGTCGCCGAATATATTGATTTGTTTTTTATTGAAATCGACTAGAACTTTTCCTCCTCCTAAAACTTTTAGTTCATTTGTGGATTCATCTCCAATATCTTGCTTTAATTTTGCAAAAATTTGATCTATTAAAAAGAAAATTACATTAACTAAAGAACGAACCAAAGCAATGATACCATGATATTCTAAATTTGGATCACCACAAATAATATATTTTTCTCCTTGTTGAACTAAAATGTATTTAAATTTGCCTGGCGTAGAACCAATATCAACTATATTCGAAGTCATTAATGAAAAGTAATCTGGAATGCATAAAATACTGAATAGATGACTATACACATAAAAAAGAAATTATTATTATTTTATTATTTTTATAAAATAAAACAAAATGGACGGATTAATTGAAATATTAAAAGCAGAAAAAAAGTATGCAACCATAAATTTAATTTCGTGCTGCTGTCGCTGGACGATCATCGTTTGTTTCTTTTGCTGCCGATTTTCTAATTTAAAAGAAAAGAAAATTTATTTCAATCGATGATTTATTTTATTTAATACTTTTTCTTGTCTTTAGCGCGAGTTTTTTTCTTTCTTTCCATGAAATCACGCATGGCCTTTTCTGCACCCTTAGCCGTGTATGCCAAATAGACATGAGTTAAATTCAAATCATCATTCTAGGAATGGAAAAAAAAATGAAACTATTCTTTTCCTTATCGTTTGAAATCGAATACTTGATCTTGTTTTAGTTTTTCTTTATTTTTAATATTATTTCCAGTATATGCAATAGATTTGAGACTCCATTCTCCGAATTGTTCATTCCATACTGCATTCTGTTGAATAAGTTTCTAAAGAAAAATATTGTTTAGTGATTTATAACGTGCAATCGAACGAATCGTAAATGCACTTATTCAAACATTTTAACATTCATGCAAATCTGCGATGTATGGTTAATATGTTACCGTCGAACATGTTTGCAACAAAATTTTAAAATCTACTCTACTGAAAACATGTAGTACTGTTGTTCAACGACGGAGTTAGTTATCCAGAGAACAAAATTTTTGCAGTGTTTGTTTTGTCAATAAAAGTTATATAATGGTATTCGAATTCAAAAGAAATGTCTCTCTAAATTACTAACCGACATGTTTTCGACTTCTTGAATGAAAATTAGATGTCAGAATTTGTATCAGTGAACATTTTTGCTTCTTTCGAAAGATTTTAGATGAGTTTAAATGAGAGTAAAATTTCATTAATGTCAGCGCCTATTGATTATGTTCGTACCGATGATTTCAAAAGAAAAGTAAAACTTACGAGATATTCCTCCGGTATATAGCTTCCAATAATAAATTCTTGTTTTTGTAATTCACGAAACGCTTGAGTATTAGCTTCAATTAGCTCTGTGCGTTGTTGAAGATTTTCATTCTCAAGATCCATTAACTAGAAGAAAAATAATAAGTTACAGAGATGAAATATTTCTTGAGAATAAATCTTGCTCACTTCTCGTTTTGATTCTTGATATTTTTTGCCGAAGATTTTCAATTTTCTCGTTAAATCTTCTGCTTCTTCTTTTAATGTTGCATATTTTACTCGAACATCAAGTGTTTCAGCCTAAAAAAAATAATTCTGATATAGATATATTTCTATTTTGAAAATACATTATGTTATACTTCTTTTTGTATGAGTTGCTGTCGTAACTGTTCTTCATTTTGTACACGCGTTTGTAATTCTTGTTCACTTTCTTCTAATAATTTTGCTTGATTTTGTGCTTTATCAAGTAAATTTTCTCCACCGACAATTAATTTTCGTTCTAATTGTCGAAGTTTTTGTTGAAGATCATCTTGTTCTTTCCTATTATGGAACCAAAGAAATAAAACTTAAACTATGCAAAATATGAACCAAACGAAAATTCTATACATTGCATGAAGTTCCTCTTGTTTTTCTAGAAGTGCTCGAGCAATTTTATCTCTTTCTTTTTGTGATTTTTCTGTATCATCTTGTAGTTTTCTTCGTTCAATTTCGATTTCACGTTCGATTTCTTCTTTACGTTCTAGACGAACTCGTAATGGACGTTTACGCATAACACGTTGACCATTTTCATCGACGTCACTCACATCAGAGCCCGACCCTTCTTCGTCATCAACACCACCACCACCTAATGAAAATATACGGATTGATAAAATCTGATTGGAAAATAGTTAAAAAAATAAGCAAACCTTCTTCAACTTGTTTACGTAAAAGTTGAATTTCATTTTCCAAATTTCGTATCATAGCATCTTTGGGATCTTCATTAACACGTGCATGATTTTTAATATTTTTAGCTCGGTTCGCATATCTAATAATTAATAATGAGATCAAAAGAGTTCGATGATCAATCTATTTTTTACCTGAGTGTACTTAAGGTTTCATCATAATTGTAATCAGCTGGACCGATGTTCGCAATCTAAATCGAAAATCTTCTTTATCAAAAACTGTCGAACAGATAAGGTTCAAGAAAATCAATTCATCGAAACGGTTCTTCTAAGAAATTTCCTTTTGTCGTAAAAGCGAAAGCTTTTTATTTCACAATCAGAATACAATTCTTGGGAAAGCCTTGCATCGGTCAAAGCTGACTTTCGAATGTCTCATTCAGTTAGAAGATTTTTCGTTGCTATATTATTATTTGTTCAGATCGCTAACAATGAATGCAGTTAGCATTTGAATAAACATACGCATGTCAGACAAAAACCTTAAATACCGATTCCTTTTTATATTTGAAAAACAGTCCATCATAGTTCTACATTAACATGCATGTAGTAAACGTTTTCTTTCTCGTAGGTACAAAGTCGCTACGGTTAATTTTTCAATAGTTGATCAACAAACACATGCTGCTAATGAATAATATTGCTTATGTGTTTAGTTTGAGTGAGTGTAAGAAATATTTTTTGATGATTTTCTTGTAACACTTCGATACTAATTACATATAAATAGCTCGTTAATTTATCAGCTGATTATTAGAATAAGAACTCATCTAGATTTACTGCAGGCGTTGGTGATCATGAATGATTACTTTGAAGTATCAATAAAATAGTTTTCTCTTGCAGATTTGATATTAAATTCTGTAAATAGAATTTATATGAAACAAGAACTGCAGGCTAACATGATGCACATTTGCTTGATGAGCCGAATCAATATTGCTTTCTTATTTATTAAAATAAAAATAGAGAAGCGTCGTTGTGTCATAGGCCGGAAAATTCAATTTCTCAGTAAATACTCGTCAACACGTATTAAAACTCTTGAAATGTAGTCAGCCTTGTAGCTAGAGATTACAGTATATTTTGTCTGTGTCTAGACACAACTATATGAATTAATAACGATGAATAATTTAATTATCTCTTTGAAATCTTTCTTGTATGCGGTGATTCTTAAGTAACATAAAGCTACAGAGAAACGACTTACCATAGCCGTTTTTGAATTTCCACCCAATGAATCTTGTAAAAGTCGAGTTAATTTTGAATTTCGATATGGTATATGTGTTGATTTTCCATCAACTAATGCTGATATAACGTTGCCTAATGTTGATAATGATAAATTAATTTTTGTCGCTTCTTTTAATGTATTTCCTTCAGCACCCGACTTTGATTGACGTTCACTACCCTAAAAATAATCATAATCAAATTCATACAAGTATTTTCAAAACAAATGTTCTACATACTGCTAAATCAACCATATGTAATTTACCAACTCGAATACGTTTTCCACCATCAGGACCAGTATCACTACATTCAATTGTAATTGTAAAAATAGCATGAGATCGACTACTACGTTCATTCATAAGAGTTTGACCCGTATGACCTAAAATAAAGAAAAGCCAATTTAATAAATTTGGAAAACCCAACAATAAACCATACTTACGATTATAACTACCGCCACGCATTAAAGATTCCATTTCTGTTGCAGAATGACATGCATGAGCTGATAAACCATCAGCATAAACACCAACATTTGGCCGTTCTTTTATCTAAATTTATTGAGCAGTAACTATTTTCCTGCTGATTTTTATTATATAGATTAATTTACATCTAAACTTTTATCACGATCTTTGCCAAGTAAATCACGAATTTCTTCATTGTAAATTTCAAGATATGATACATTCACCAAATATCTAATAAATATTTATATGTTTGTCAATGATATTCCTATATTTAATTAGTATTTAATGTTCTATTTCAATTTACCCAACGTCGTTCGAAGCTTTGGAAATTTCAAGAAAAACATGTGCAAACGAATTCAGAATTATACCATAATTTTTATTATCATCTTTTTTTCCTTCCATCGTAAATGTTTTACCTTAATAAATGAAAAAAACTTATTTAGTAGTAAAAAGAAAATGGAAAACAATGCTAACCAGTGCCGGTTTGTCCATAGGCAAATATTGTTCCATTGTAACCTTCAAGTACAGCGTCAACAATTGGTCGAGCAACCAAATTATATATATCGACTTGTTTCGAATTTGGTGCAAATACATAATCAAAAGTAAATGTTTTACCCCCATCATCATTTACGTTATGTGGTGGTCGAACATCAATAGTGCCCGTTGTCTCAGTGACCTATAAAAACAAAATTCATATTCATCATTTTATTTATAAGAAAAATCTTTTCTTGGCATTCATCCATCATTTCCTGAAGCATAATTATGAACGTGACTGATATCTATCTAGAGAATGTGAGTGTATGACAATTAACTATACCAATTTTACTCAAGACTCTTTTGTTTGACCTGAACTTAACGGCAATAATCAATGATGTTTGTCAAAAACATACACTCTAAGTGTAAAAATCCAATCATTTCAGTGACATTTTCTTTTGTATTCAAATTTGTTTTACAATAGTTTCTGATGTTCTAACAAAACTTAGCTAGACGTTTCATTGCTGTCGATGTTAGAAATATAATAATATTCAATTCGAAATTTTTGTCATTAGTGTAACAATATTAAAAATTCATGAAACTACTGGGAACATTTTATAGTAGTTGTGAACTATTTTAAATACTCTACAACCCCTTAATTGTAGGGTAAGTATAGGCAATATTCAAAACTTGATTCTGTTTTTTATGAATTAGAATTTAAAGTTTGCATGGACCAAAACAAACTGAGTAACCTATCGACAAAGATCCACACCATCAATATAGAATAAGGTGCTATCTTTAGCATAATGCTGTTTTGGGATTGTCTGAAGTCCAGTAATTTTTCTTGAAAATGTTAGCAAAAGATCATTAAATGAGTAATAGACGTAGATAGGTGAAAATTCAAATTTTAAGTATATTATTTACATAAACAATTTCTTTATGATCATTATCCAATTCTTTATCACTCATTGGTCGACATCGAACCACGACTTTAACATTATTTGCATTACCACTACTTGCCGATTGTTTCTTTTCCTAATGAGAAATTCAAAAGTTTTAATTTTACAACGTAATAAACAAATGCTTTGTATGAATCACAAACCGGCATGATTGACGTATACAATCTAAAACCATAAATCCGTTTCAATAAGAATCAATTAAAATACCGAGATTTTCTTTTATTTATTTAAATGTTGAATAGACAAACGGTACAGAAGGAAAGAAAAAGAGAATCTGTTTTTTTTCAAGTTTCCAAGAACAACGACCAACAAAACGAAAGAGAAAGAAAAGATCATAACAAAAAAAAAGAAACAAAAGAAAAGAATTTCTTTATGTATACGTTTTCCAATTCTGCGGATATCAGCGCTACTAGAAAATCAAATAAATGAGGACAAATAATAGACTAACTCGACAATATATCAACAACAAAAACAAACAGAAGCCGTTTTAGAATACTTTACATAGAGAACGAAAACAAAGAGAATAAGAAATTTAATATATAGAAATATTTACAAACCAACACGCATCATCGTGTGCTTGGATATTAGTGTCATGTACACAGTAAGAGTAAAAGTGACGCATAGATAGAGGAAAAACAAGCATAATCTAAGATTGTTGTTTTTTTTTAATTACTGTTTCAGTGCTAAACTCAATCAGCAAAAACAACAACAAAAGACGACGAACAATTAATTGATCAATACATTGTTTTGTTTTGAAAAAAAATAAACAGAATTTCCAGAAATTCAAATAAAATATTTATGTCGCTGATTCTGTTGAATCTAATGGTGTATTTTTATTTGTGTCAGTATTAACAATTTCTTCAGTATTTTGCTCGGAAACATTTGAAGTTGAACTACTGTTTGCTTCGTCTATTGTTTCAAATTTCGTTGTTAGAACCGGCGATGATGTTAATGTTGACACGCCAGGTGATACCATTCTTGGTGAATTTTGTTGGTGTTGTTGTTGTTGTTGTTGTTGTTCAAGCTCATATTCGCTAATTAAACGCTTTTTAAGTGGATGTGCACTATTCGATGAAGCGGATGTTGCGGGTGATATAGACGATATTGGTGATGTAACTATTGATGGAGTACTGCTACTAGTATTTGTGTATAATGGATTCGCATTTGGGCTTCTGTGATTCGATGATTGATCAACATTTATTGTTAATGGTGATTCATGTTGAGGATCGGGTGGAGATACTAGTGCCTAAATAAAGCATTGATAAATTTGCTGTTTTTTATTCGAAAGATGTTAGAGAAATGAGATTGATTTTAAAATTAAATGAAGTGAAGTCGAGGATACTCGATAACAAAAATATTTGGAGATATCTAGGAAATTCTCCTTCATTATAAATTTCCTTTGAGATGATCCTCAGCGTAAAATATCGTTATTTTTATGGCTAAAAACAGCTTCAACAGAATTTTTTTAGATGGAATTTTCTTCTTACATGATAGCTTTTTTAATGAGTTGTTAAAGGCAATAACAGATGACATAGGATAGACTAAAGATATGATTGACTTTTCATTTTTAGAATTACTATGATGAAAGTTTAGAAATCCTTCTGATAGACACTTCATTACTCTGCTAAGCTAGTTTGCATGTTTTTCAAGACAATTTTATTCTGATAAGAAACTTTTTAATTTGAAATCTTAACCATGGACACGTAACATGCAAAATAAAAATAAAAAACAGTGAAATAATACAATCTAAGCAATGATTAAATAAAATGTCAAATATGCAAATCAATTCTATTCATGTGTTTCGAAATTTCATGAAAAAATGTTTGTGAGCATCATCATAAAATAAGCGATCAGGCAAAAAGATAGAATCTATTCGTTTGTATTTTTTCAACTTATCAGCTACATCATTTTATTTTCAGAATTTAACTGCAGATCGAATAGTACTATAATAAATATTTCATATGTTTATTTTTCTCTAAAAAATAGCAGTGTTTAAGCTCAAAGCCTTTTTCGTATATAATCGGTTCATGAACTGACATGAAATCGTGAGCCTGAAAATATTTTTAGACATGAATCGATCTCAATAGAATTTCTATCGTACATGAAGACTCATTGGATAACACTCAAAAGTAATTTCATCTGAAATTTTTAAATATTTGTTTTCAATTACGAATGAAATTCTACCTGTTGTGCTCTGCGAGCAAGTTTTCCTTTTGGTGAATGATCAAGTGGAGATGTCGATGACTGTCTTGAAGGTGAAAATTGTTGTTCGCCTATAGAAAAAGTCAAAACAACCATATGATATGAAAATTCTTTTATTTTCTTCTACTTTTATTAACACAAGAATAACGTGGATTTACAAGTTGATTGTTTGCTGTTGATGGATATTGTTGTTGATCAATTGATGAACGCGTTCGTGGTGATATTGGACTACCCTGTGTTATAGAACCACCTGGATTCGTAATGGTTGAACGCGTTGATCGTGTTGTAATCGATTGTTGATATTGAACGTATGACTGCCAATTACGATCAATATTAGGTGATGATAAATTCGTTGAATGATGAGAATTTTTCGAATGCGATTGTAAAGCAAATGGATCTCGTGCACTTGCTGATGGATCATGTGCTTGACTAATTGATGCCAAAGGTTCTTCATTATTGGACATTGATTCGTCTTTTGGTGATGTTCTTTAAACAAGACAGA
>OENM01000143.1:101911-124763 GCA_900239745.1 Rotaria magnacalcarata | reverse complement strand
GATGAATTACGATTTTGAAATATCATTGATGATTCTAAAATAAAGACAACAAACAATTTTAAACATATCGGTGTTTATTTATATTATTACCATCACTCTTAGGTAATGCTGGACATGCTCGAACAAGTTCACCACGTATTAAGTATTCTAACGATTGACTTCTGTCGTGTGGTGATGCTGCACGTTTATTCGATTGTTCATTCGTAATTTCTATTTAAATTCAAATAAAGGTTTAAGAAAAGCAACAAAAAATACGACAAATACCAGTCGCTGTCATTGGTTGAGCTTTACCATCAGCATAAATTCCATTGGCACCCATTAACATGCGCATAGTGATCGAACCTCGTGATCGTGTAGCTTAAAATGAATAAAATTAAAGGGGTTTTTTCGTCATTTTGTTTTATCATACATTCTCGTCCACCGGCACTATTTGTTCGTTCTAGTCCATTTAAATCAGTACTTGAATGAACTTTGGATGCACTAACAGTACTATTTTGTACTTTTTGGTTGATTTCTAATAGAAAAATAACGAATGAATTCTTTTGAAAAAACGATCTATTCGATTTTCTTACCAACATATTCTTGTTTTTCTAATGGTTGATTTGAAAGAATTTTCTTTATTGAACTGTCACGACGTCTTTCAGGCATTTCATTTTCCATGGTTGATTTATTTACTACAAATAAAAAAGAAATATTTGAATATCGATGAAAAAAAAAATTTCAACGATTGATTTTACAGTCTGGATTTGAACGAGTTTTAGAATTTCCGCCTGTTATTGGTTCGTTTTGTTCACGCTGTTTAAAAAAATGAAACAGTTAAAAATTTTCGAAAAAATTGTTATTTGCTTAAACATACGTTTGAATTAGAATCATCGTCACCGTCGAGTAAAATTGGTTGGTCGGAATTCTAGAGAGAAAAAAAGAACAACTTTTAGTATACGTTAAAAACATATCTATTTAACTTACATCGGTATGCTTAATTGAAACTATTGTTGCTGGTTGAAATAAACGTGATAACGGATTAGAAGAATTCTCTGATATAGATAAATCACTATTTAGAGTTTTATTATCGTTATCTAAATAATAAAAATACTGTTGGATTTAGAAATGAAAATTCAATAATGATCCAGTCTCCCTATAAATATTCAGTTTCGTGAAGATTTAGAAAAAATACTAGCTGAAATCATTGTTACTAATCAAACGAAGAAAAAGAACATTTCTAAATTAGCTTAAGTCAATACTATTAATTTTGTTTGATTCCATCGATAGACATTATTGAAACATAATATGAAAGGTTTCCATGTCGTCTATAAACTTACGGATTTCTTTGTAAATAATTTATGAAAACAGTATAATAAATTTTACATTGAATGTAATAAGTTTTACATTCCATCGTCATGTCGAAAAAATGTCTCTTCAATAGTTCTGTACTTTTACTGATTTAAGTATCAAAATAGATTTCGAACAAAAAAGAAAATGACTGCACACGAAAATGTAATCTATTCATGTATTAGAACTTTTTTTATAGATTAAAATAATTGCATAAGCACTTGAAGAGCGTTTGCTACTCAGTCTGATTGTGACAAATCTTCTTTCTGTCTTCATCAAATTCAAATACACAAATTTACTTTGTCCTGTAAATTTCTTGCTTATCTTATGAGAAATTTTTCAAAGCTGAATGCACAATATCTCTAGCATAGAACGTTTTGAATCTAGAAAAGAAGAAAGAAAAGCGACATCATTTTTTCTCTGATGACCTTTTCATAAATTAAATGTCGCTATTTTGTACTTAGTCTCATGTCAAAGAGGAAAGAAAAACTAAGTGAATCGCTAAAAATAACTAAACGAGATAAAATTTCATAGGCATTACATGCAACGATAACGATTACTTGAATATGATACTTGAAAAAGTGTGATTGAGATTTCTACGTATCAAAAAAGTTAAGCTCATTTTACAATAAATTAAACGAAATTGCTAAATGATTCTAGTGAATAATATTGATCTTACTTGTTAATGCAACAAATTCATTAACATTTTGTTTCATAAATTCTTGAATCGATATGGGTTCTTTGGGAGTTCGAATAGATTCGTTATGATGGGAGCTTCGTTGTTGAGAATAATGCTGTTGTTGATGATGATGATGAGGCGATAATTGTTGTGAAGATGATGTATTTATTGGAGAAGAATGAATATTATGAAACATATAAGGTGAACCATGATGAGGAGATATTTGAGATGTTGGAACTAATGATGATCGGCTTGTTGAAGTAGATGTGTGATGAGGATGGTGAGATGCATGAGGTTTATGCAGGATATTAGGCTGCCTTAAATAAGACGATTGATTGCTATCGGTCGAATGATCAGAAAAATGTAAACTAGGATTTAATTTTTCATGAGATGAAGATTTCTAAATATAAAAAAAAAAAATTCTTTTTTAAGTAAAAATATGTTTGATATGTACATGATGACCGTGCGCTTCAATTCGTTGAAACTGAGCTGACGGATTCTCAGCAGCTGTACGCACTTGATTAATGCGATGTTGAAAGTCTTCTGGGGATCTAGGTCAAATCAAAACAAAAAGAAACAAAAAATAAGTATTTCTTGACAGCTCGACTGAGTCAAAAAGAAATATAGAAGAAAAAAAAGAAGCGGAGATGTTATTGTTTAGGTAAAAAACAAGGTTACAGTGACCTTGTTGTTCTTTCACTTATCGAGCGCTAGATGAGTCTTCGCAAATGCGACATAGTTGTCTAATGCATCACATATATTTGCTGTGCAACTAGAGAACGAGAAGAAAAACAAGGAAAAAAAGTGGTTTGATTATCGCTTCTATTTGTTTTCGTTCTCTTTTTCTCATTTCTGTTTTTTTTTCAGTGAAAGTTAAAAGCTACTAGTCATATTTTTTTTCCTGTTCCAAAAAATATATATTTGTCTATTACTGCTGACGAGTCATATTTCAGCGAGTAGAATTTTATTTTAATTATCTTACCGTGTATCTCTGTCTGTGGCGGCAGTAATGCGTGTTGCTGATCGTGGCAAATCATTCATCTTAGAAAAAGGAGTTTCATTTACTCCAGAATTAGATTTTAATTGAGAATGAATCTGTTGCTGAGAACTATTTAAATTTTGTGCACGCCATATGGGTGTCGCATAATCGCCTGTTGGATATCGCATGTGTTCTAAATAGTCAAATGAATTGAATTGAACTATAGTTTATGCTTCTTTCTTTTTTTTACCAAGATTTTCATGTGAATGTCGTTTAGTTGATTGAGTTGAATATGCTGATAGATCCGGTGGTGAATGTGCGGATGCATGAGAAAGATGACGATTAGTTCGTAGATTTTTTAATTGTTCACTATTTGCAACTGTAGTTAGATCATGAATTAGATGTGGATCAATATAAAAAGAAGCACCGGGTAACGAACGATAGTAATGTGGATAAGATAAAAGACCACTAGCAAGTAACTCTTGTGGATGTACACCAGATGAAGCAAGAAGTTGGGATGCTGCTAAAATTGCAGCTTGTTGTGAATGTGCCGATGATTGAATCGAAGAATTTGATGGTGAAGGTATTATTGCAGCGGGTGGTGGAAGTAACTGTTGATTATTTACTGCTGCTACTGATTGAGATGGAGAACGTTGTTCAGATGGATGTCGAGATTGACTGAAATATAAAACAAAAGAAAAAATATTTTCTCTCTTGACATGAAATCCTTTAAATGAAAGATTTCACAATGCATCGGTTGGTATGCCTATAATTCAAGATGGCATTTATTTTTCGAAGGGTTCTGGGGTACATTATTATTTGTGGAACAAGATTTTACTCAGTCTCACTTTGAAATTTTCTTTTGATAAGAAACCATATTATGTAATACAGATTTATATGTCAAGTTATTTTTATTTTTAGTCCGCGTAAATCTTGTTTTGATCGTTATAAGATAAGTAAATCTTTATTTAATATTAGAAAAGATTTTAATTAAGGATTAAGTACTATCTGCAATTTTTTTGTTTCTGAAAAGATTGATCTTCTGACAATATCTATTAATGAAATTATTGATAAGGTCATAATGATCCTTAACTTGCTTTAGATTTTTCTCTTAGTATATTAATTTTCTTTCAATAAAATTTTATGTCATGAGTATATTTAGAAATATTTTCTGCCAAAAGACATACTCGATTGAATTTAATTAGTTAATTATTTGAGAATAAAATAGTAATTAGTGAATAACAAACTGATATTGGTATCACAGCGCTTGAGAACATCACAATAATGTGCATGCCACAAACTATATTTGTGATGACATTTTCTGCAAGATTACACTTCCAAAGAATTACCTTGATAACAAAGAATTGCAACGGAAATTTATTCGCAACTTAGAAAGATATCATTCGTTTTAAAATTATTGTGAAGTTTCTAAACGGAATTTCTTTTTCGTAGAACTACTCTTTTAATTTCTCATTTATTGATACGAGATATTGTAATTTCTGTATTCGTCTTCACTGAAGTAACCAAAACTGAAAATACGTATATTCATTTTTTGTTTGCAATCTCAGCATATGTAAAAATACCAAGGGGGGAAAAGCACGACTTCCGTACTCCCTTCGTACTCCCATGTAATTCGCTTGTACTTCCCTGTACTTCACTTGTAATTCACTTGTACTCCCTTGTACTTGACTCGTACTCCCTTGTACATCCCTGTACTTCCTTGTACTTCCATGTACTTCTATGTACACCCATCGTACTTCAAAAAATTTTTGAAGTAGATGAAGTCGCGCTTTTTCCCCCTTGAAAAATACTCTATATGCATTACAGACTAAGTTTCTCTTTTGGCAATATTTGCAAATAGAAAATGCAAATAGTCTAGAGATTTTTATATTTGTTTTCATTCTATGTCTGCTAACATCTTTTTTTTTATAGTGAATCAACTGAATGAAATTCCCTGAGGTTGATTCTTACAGAGTACACCAATTAAATATTAAAATATTCATAATAAAAAAATGTCAACTATATACATTTCGTTGTTATATTAAATCAAGATATCAATGAAATAAATGGTTCGTATCTTACCGTTCATGATTAGGTGAATGTCCTGTTGTCAGATATCTTGATGTAACAAAATCAGCTCGTAGGGTTTCATAGGTATCCGTATTTGATGTATCAATACCGATAGGTTTATTTAGATTTGTTGATGCTTGTTGTTGTTGTTGTTGATTGATAAGTGCTGATGATTTATGTGGTTGTAAGTATTGTGCTGAAGGTGATGGTGTCGGATAATTATTATGTGCTACTTGTTGATGAGAATAATGGCGCATATAATTATTTTGTTGCTGTTGTTGTTGTTGTTGTTGTTGTTGTTGCTGCTCCTGCTGCTGTTGCTGTTGTAAATATAAATGTTGTTGTTGATCCATGATTTTTGAAGATTTCATATGTGGTACATCGAGATATGGTGATTGATGATGAGGATATTCATTTCTTGGACTTGGATAGTTTTGTGCATGCATATGAGAATGAACTGTTGATGTATCAATCGATAATGATTTGTTGGATGGTGATATTGGTGTTCCACGTACGATTGAACCTTTGCTTGAAAATGTTTGTTGGTTATGCAATGGATGAGACGGAATTGATGGCGAATGCGAATTAGGTAATGTAACAAGTGGCGGTGGTAGTGATGGTAGCAGTGGTTGAGTAGAAACATTCGAATTCATAGTTGCCAATGGTGATGTTAATAAAAAATTTTCCGATGGAATACTATTATTTGATAAGCGTTTATCTACTGAACTTAATGTTTTTGAAATTTCTCTTTCAACAAGAGAAGTTATTGTTGTTAAAGCAGATGATGATTGAACTTTTTGATTTTTTTCTTCAATATTTGATGCACGCTCATCACCTTCATCAATGATCATGCCACGAGCTGAATCATTGCTGTCGTCATTGACATTTGGTTTTTGCGGATCATCATCATTGTCTTTAATAAAGATATATATTACATTATTAGATATATAAATAATTAAATTTTCCTTTTACCTTCATCGATCCGTTCATTTACTCTTGATTTTACAGAAGTAATCAATCGACGAGATGTATCTTCTGAACCTGATATACTTCCATTATCTTCCTCGATATTCTAGAAAAATAGAAAAATTTGTTTCATTTTTATTACTTTTCAAATTTATAATACCTGTTCATCATCGACTATACCAAATCTTTCGCGATACTTTTGATAGAATGCCCTGCAACTTTGTTCACTACGACGAATATATTCTGCTATATGTAACCAATCGTTGGGAAACTTCTGGTATGCTTCGGTAAATGCATTGATTTCATGTTCTGTCCATTCTATTTAAAGCAAAATAAAATTAGGAAAAAATTGAAATGTACAATACGGCATTTCTATTTTGCACTTTGAAAAGTTCTGGTTTCTTATTTTCGAAATTCAATTCGAGTCAACCTCCTGATAGGATTCTTTTGCGTGGCAATGTTTAAAGCTTTTATTCTCGTCTGCGACCTTTTATGAAATAAACTTTCGAAATGTTATCCTGACATGTATCTGACTTGATTATCATTACGAGAAACCGACGCATTGTAAAGGATAACAAAGACGCTTTATTCACTCATATTTTTTCTTGATACTTACCATCATCGCGCTTAGAATTTTGTTCATCAGTCATATTTGATCGAATTTTAGATGATTCTTCATCATCATCATCTTCTTCTTCTTCTTCAATTGATTGCGTTGTTGTTTGACTTTGTCGAACTTGAATAATTAATTTGTCATAGCAACGTGTACAACATCGTTGAACATTTTGAGGGATTTCTTAATAAAAAGAAAAAAAAAGAAGAACATTATTTTCTCTTATGAAAAATTTGTTATTTTCTTTTTTGTATTACGTAATGAACGGCGAATAGTTTCTTGATTTTCTTGTGTTAATTCATTCCATTTATTTGGAAATGCACGTAAACGATTTTTACGATTTTTCTTTTTACCCAACTTTTCAGTTGTACATGATAATAATTGACAGCGACTAAATAAGATTGTAAGATGAAAAATAAAAGACTGAAAATAAACTGTGAAATCTACAAACTTTTTATTCGAACGTTTATCTTCATTTCCATCACCGGGATCTGGAAACAAAACAAGCTCAATGATGATATTTGATTAATTGCTAGTTTACTTACTTATTTCACGACGTTCTTCATCACTAGAAAAAAAAAATAAGAATTCGAAAAATAAAAGATCTGTTTTGAACATTAATGAGCCACACGGACAGTGAAAAACTAGCTCAAGAACTCGGATTTAGGATATGCTCTTCATGAATTACAATTTCGAAAAGATTGAATCAAAGAACACATGCTATACTTGCATTTATTGTTATGGTAATATCTTATGATAGAAGCATTTTTTTTGTTGCTCTTTGAACAACTTCGAAATTATTCTAATCTAAATAGGATGTCTACACTGTAGAAAATTCTCATCTCTAACGAATTGTAGTCAGCTTTTTTCGAAAAGATTTAATCAGGAAACGAAAAGTTAAATCAATAAAATACTTGCAACTCATTAAATATATATCACAAATTCGAGCTATTGTATTTTTCGATCTTGCCGGATTAGAGTTGAAGTATTAATAAAAATAGAATGAAATACTTTGGACAACATACTCACAAAAAATCTCAACCTGATGCTCTCAGCGAAAATCGATTTATATTTTGAATTGAAATTTGAATTTCTTTCAGTCGAAAAAGTCCGTTTCGTAAGTAATAAATTATTTCTTCTAACTAAATTTGAAGAGACTCATTACAAAGTCAGTTTCATAGAACTTCGAAAATAGTAAAATCCTCATATTTCAACTAAGAATGACATCATTGAAATCTAGTTGATTGAAATAAATCAAGTGAAGTGTTCTAATAAACCGCATACAGATTGTGCAAAAACCATTGAATAGATTCTTTTGTTTTCCCAGAATCTTAATGAATGTAATAAACTTTACCTTCTAGTCATCTTCATTAAGAAAATATTAAAGAGAAAAGCACATACGAAAGTCTGAGTGCATGTCATGCAATAAAACAACAATTCGGTAGACAACTGATATCGTATCTTCTAGATAAAAAAAAACATTACTATATACTCTAATCTTTCTAGTTTATCATATTATTAAATATTTATGGAAACTATTATTCCGATTTTAACTAAAACACCTGATATATATATATATATATAGGACAAAGTTAACTTACTTGTCTGCTCGATCTGCCGAACGATCACCATCCTACGATAGAGAAAATTTCCTCTTCGTTGTTTTGTTTCGAAAAAACAAGCAAACGTGTCTTACTGCTGTTTGCCCAAGCACTTGCTGGGATGTCGATGAAAGAATAGTATTTGATGAAGTCACTTTCGTAACTAAAGTTGTTTCAATAGTTGTTGACGATGTAACTGTTGTTGTTGTTGCATTTTGTCTAGCTTTTCGTCGATTAGCTTGTGATTGTTTTCGTAATAAATTCTTATAATTTTCTGTTTTCTTTGTCATATAATAAAATTGAACACATTGTTCTGTTGTTTTATTTTCCAAAAATGATGATATATAACCAAAATTTTTAGGCGATTGAGTGAATTTTTCAATAAAAATTTGTTTTTCTTCCGGTGACCAATATGGCATTTTTGTAACTTCTTTATAGAATTCAGCTGGATCGCGTTTTACTAAACTATTCTCATTCAAATATTGATATTTACGTTGCCATTTATCATAGATAATAGGTGGTACAACGGATGATTTACGCATTTTTTCTTCTTCATGTTCAGCATCTTGTTCGACTGTATTTGTATTTAGTGTTATTTGTTGTTCAGTTGTTGAAGAATCATTTGTGTTCGTCTGTTTTTTCTCTTTATCTTCACGTGTTTTACGTAATTCAGGAAATGTTTTTTCAAATGTTTCCCGGTATGTTGTTGTATCTTTATTTAAAATGATTTTTTCTTCATTTTCAATTGATTTTTGCCATTCTTGATAAACTCCATCATATTTATTGCTTTCAACTTTAATACGATTATTATAAATATCATTTTTCTTCTTAAAAAATTCTTTTAAGCGATTTTTCATTATATTTACATAACTAAATTAGATGGAAATATTATTTATAAATAAAATGAAAATATTACAAATACATACTGTGATCGAATTCGTCGAATTGATGCAAGATCACTTGGCTCTTGATAGAGTGGAATTGTTAAGTCAATA
Organism: Rotaria magnacalcarata; assembly: GCA_900239745.1. Taxonomy (NCBI): domain Eukaryota; kingdom Metazoa; phylum Rotifera; class Eurotatoria; order Philodinida; family Philodinidae; genus Rotaria; species Rotaria magnacalcarata. Next base: position 115,531 of record OENM01000143.1, on the reverse strand, counting down.
TTATTATTTAAATGATTCAACATTTTTTGACTATCTTCAGCTTTCTTCTAAACAAATTTTTAAAATTATATATTCGTTGTCTGAAAGAAATTAAAAACAAAACAGATCAAGTTTCATCGATAACGAAACTTTGAAGTTTAATTTAGAATCTATTTTTGTCTTTTTTTATGCTTAGATTTCCTGCAATCCAGTTTGACAATTAGTTATACTTGAGCTTAGAAAAAATATCTCTAAGTTGATTACCATTGCTATATACATTACAGAAATTCTGTTGGGAACAATCAAATCTATAGTTTAGTGTTAAAGATATAAAAATATTTTCATATTGCTTTTTTTTAAACTCTGCCTTATGTTTCTTTCCAAGATTTTATACATACACAATTTATCAACTGAAACTAATTGAATATAACAAAAATTTTACCCTGTTGTCATGAAGAATTTTCTCAATCAGCGTTTGTGAACCATTTATTTTGAGTAAATCATCGTCATTATCGTTGTCTTCTTCGTCTGCAGCTGATTTGTCGGCTTGACTTTTAATTTCACTCTATTAGAAAATAAAGGAACAAATGAATAAGATAAACTATATCTATTTAATTATAAATATTAATTACTTGACTAAGTTTAGCTCGATCGAGTTTTTTCATAGTAATTTCAATTTCAGATTCGAGCTTCGATATAGCATTACGTATAATGGTTGAATCTCGCATATTTGTATCATTTTTTGGATCTTCTGGTGTGGGTGATATAGCTTCAGTTTGCGGTTGATATACTTGTTGTTCCTAAAATATTAGAAGAAAAAAAGAAAATCGATAAGCTTATTGACAAAAAAAAATGCAAAACCTTTTTAACATCTATGGACAGTGGAAGTAGCTGTGAATTAACTGATAGATTACCACCCGTTGGATAACGTGATCGTTTGGCATGTTCATCAACATGTGGTCCCATTGACATAGGTGCTAACGAAGGATAATATGAAGGTATTGCAGCTCTAAAAAAAAGTTAAATTAGATTGTTTTGCAATAAGAAATTCATTTTCTATTCAAAAAATAATAACAAACCTTTCTGGACTACCAAAATGATTGTGATAACTAGCAAGTAATGATGGACGTCGATTTAATGCCATGGCTGTCTCAACCGTAGAATTATTAGCATAACGTGCATCACGCTAAACAAAAACATTAATTTTTTTCATGTCTTTCATTTAAAAGAGTAATTTTTCTCAACACACCTGCTGATAACTACTTGGATAGGTAAATTGAGCCGGCGACATGAATGGAGATTGTCGGGCCATGATGTTCTTTTTATTCTTGAGCTAATTGGTCATTATTATATAAATAGAGATAATGATTTTCTTCTGCTAATTAATAAAATTTCAGAACAAGATATTATAGTAATCAAATACTAGAGTGACAACAATAAACGAATCTTGAAAATCACATTATCTATAATGAAAAAAACGTACGGGTCAATTAGTAAATCATTCTATAATATAAGATATACGAGGTATATTTATTGAAACCTGCTGAAATTTCAGAATATGACGAATCAATAACAAGTATATGCCAAATAAATAATGGTAAATTTTTCTGCTTTTGATGATAAACAAGATAGAAAAAATTCCTAGTAGGAATCGTCACGCGTATCAGTCTAAGCATGTCTCTACGGCAATACAACGAGTGGCGACACAATCAACCATGATGCCTCCACAAACTAATAAAACCAAAGAACTCAATTTGTTAGGTCACACTGGATATTCATTTTTGATTAGTTCATTATACAGAACAAATTATATAAAAACGAAAGATGTCACTAGGCTACATATACTACCATCGACATGCGTATACATAAATCGGAATATTGTCTCGATATCTATCATTGAAAAAAAAGAAAGACGTTGTCATCCGCACATTCATCAAATAGGATTTTTATTTCAAGATGTACTAAAAATCAACAGATATATATATGTCGAGATAGTTCGTTTTTTGTAATTCGATATTTACATAGATGTATAGAATAAATGATTACCAGTATGACATTTGTTACAAGTCAAAGTCAATATATATGTCGAGGACAGCTATAAAGCAACATTAAACGAAGAAAATAGGATTAATCTATTGTTTGACTGACTTCTATTTTTCAGTAACATCTTTAGATATGATGACAAACATGTGGTTTCAGTTTTAAATTATCCTTATTTGCCTTAACATTTAGGTCCTTTGATTTTTTATAATACATTGATAAACATGCAGATACTCTAGACAGATTATTCTTCAATACGGGAATAATCATAATTGTTCCAGTATAAAAAACAAAAGACTGAAATTAGATTCTTATAATATTCAACGATTCATATAGGAGAATTGCTTTGATCTTTCGAAAATGTGTAAACACATAGATTCTATTGATTATTACTTAGGACATCTTCCTATATGCACATAGTTTCGTTTCATTGCATATAGTTACCAAAATAATATTTCTAAGTAAAGATAACCATTTATGGTAAATTAGCTTGTTTTTAGATTTGTTAATTATTTTTGTGATCTTTATAGAATGTTTACATAAATACATATATATATATATATAGAAGAAATATCAAATCATTAGTATGAATAGTTGTTGCTTTTTCTATTTACATTTTCGACGCTTATATTCATGATGATACATTGACATGACTTCCATTGCATTTAAAATTAGATTTTATTTTTTGTGTACTCAAAAAAAGTGAGTACACTAGATTCGGTCAGTGTGTCCGGCCGTTAACACGATAACCTCTGAAAGTCTCATCCAATTGTCATGAAATTTTGTACACATAATGATCTCATTAATATCTCAGTCGAGTTCGAAGATGAGAAGGATCCGTCAAGAAATGGTTGAGTTATCGAAAAAATTGTCAGTATTGACCAGACCACCCGTGAGGGGGGGGGGAGGTGGTACAGGGATTTTTTCGAAAAAAAATTTCTTTCTTAGAATTATCGATAACATATATAAATCGACTGAGTTTTTGCATTACACATAACAATCGGATGCGAATCCGATGTTTCCTCATTTATTTCATGAATAATATTCATTTGGAATTATAGATGAAATATGAATTGATCATGTATCACATCTTGCTTTGATGAAGAGGTTGTGGCTCATTGATTTCTTTGTTTTCAAACAATCTCGTTATTCATTACTTTTCTACTACGATGAAATCATACTATTTATATAAACTGTAAACAACGGAACGTATCTATTCTATCGAAATTAATGAAGCACATACAGACAGATATGTATATGGTAATAATTTTGCTATTATTATTTAGCATTCATAAATCGTCGTACAATCATATGATTTCTATCAGAACCGACTACACGCATGAATATTTATTAATGTATTGACATATTTAGAATAGAAAATTAGTAAAAATGTATTGTGACATCAAGATAGTAGACTATTTATAACTAATACGATTAACAAAAAATAAAAAACATCCTCTTTGATGACAAGATCAGTCTGAAATAATTGAAATGTTTTCTATGTTGATTTGTATTGATTAGCATTAGGAAACCGATAGAAAATACGTCATACATACTTTAACTCATAGGTAGAAATTTGTGACAAATCCAAGCTTTGCTAACAGCTAGATCTATTTTCATTTATGAAAATCAATAATTCACTCAATATAATGTAAAATAAGTGAAGAACAAAACTTGCTGTATGACGTCAATGTCAAAGACTCGCTAAAAGTAGCTATAATTCAACAAACATAAACCACTGAATATCGCTCCATTAATGTTTACTTGTTCGGAAATATATTTAACTATCAGATATCGTTTGATTTCATGTTATGAAATCGAGCATCTATGTAGCATCAGCAACCTGTTTAAAAGATTCGTGCTCATTAGAGATTTGTAGGGGAACTCCTAAATCAGATTAATTGAAGTCAAAAATTTTAATGTTTAAGATCCGAATACGTTTAGTCTACTGATAAATTTTCAAAAGTTCGAAGCAAAACTTTTTTTCGATAAGAAACTTTTCTTTTAAGCTGATTTAATAACTATAGTTAATCACGACAATCTAAATAAAAACGAACCAGTTATCATCGAGATATTCTATTTCTAAATGGACTGAATTATTCTGATCTGTGGTGGTACATGTCTTTTCTTTTTTTGAAAACGATGTATTTCGAGAACGACATTTTCGGTATGCGTAGAAAACGTTAGGTTATTTATATAAATTATGTAAGTATTTTTCAAAGTGAGAGAATTTATTTTCATATGTTCTGATTTCATCGAAATCCCATGGGAACAAATGGTTTCGGTATCAATAGTTGATTGAATACTATTGATAGAAGTGACTTTTCATAGATTAATATATGCCTAATTTTTAGAATTTCTCATTTTCCATTGAAATTCAAAATTATGACACAGTGTCGCTTAATCTTACTTTATATCCATTTAAATCAAAAAAATCCATAGGCTATTACGATCCGTGTATTATTTTTGTAAACTTTTTTCTTAGTGGTTCAATGAAGATTTAACATGATGGACGGATGTTTCAAAATGCTTCGTTTATTAACTACTGAATTATCAGAGTAGTAATATCATAGAAAATTAGAAGAAATACGTTGAATATTCACATGAAATATTTAAATATAGTCAAGTAATGTATTACGTGAACGTAGTTCTTTTCCTTTTTTCAATTTTTCAATATCACTTCTTGCTGCTAATATCTGCGGATGCTGTTGAAAATCATGTCGAAATGTGTGTAATAAAATATTAAGTGAATGTTCAAATTCATTGGATGCTTTTTTAATTGTTTGTTTATCATTCGAAAAGCAATAAGCAAAACCACTTCGAGTTTTAGCGAATTCTGGATGATTGTATATCAATGATTGTTTTTGAATATTAAAAGCTGTTTGAAAACTTTTTTTTGCATCAGCTATTTTATGTTGATGATAATATGTGTAACCTAATCCAATATATGATTTAGCTATGCTTGGATGAATATCTGGCAAAATTCTACGTAAAACTTCATTAGCTATAGTAAAATATTCAAATGCAAGATCGATTTGTTGTGTCATAATTAAACTAATAAAGCCAAGACCAATATTAGCTTGAGCACGTATATATCTATCTGTTGCTTCAGAAACTATTTTCATGAAAATTAAACGTGCTTTTGGAAAATTATCTTTCGATGTTAAAACATAATAATAAGCATATAATAAATTAGCTTCATGAGAATCTTCAGATAAATGCTCAAGATATTCTTTGGCTTGTTCAAGATGACCTTGACGTATAGCTAATTCAGCTAATTCTTCATAATGATTGTCTGTTTGTAACCATTTTTCTGCTTGAACATAATAACCCTTATGAATAAGTATACGACCAAATGCTTGATGAACATTATTTAATTCTGTCAGTTCTTTGAAATAATATTGATATAAATTTTGAATAGAAGGTGTTGAATTAAATCTAGCATTTAAGTTTAAACCAATTAACCAATATGGATGTTGTTGTTGTTGTTCGTCTTGTTGTTCCACATATTCAACTTTAATTATTTGATATCGAGCTCCAAACCATAAGAGAACTTGTTCTTTTTTTATTTCAGCAAACGGCACGGTAGTACGATTATGTGGATCAATATTAATTTCCAATATAACTTTATGTTTATTTTTCTCTTCGTTTTCTATAGAATCTAATGCTGCTTGTCGATTCGTATGTGTCAACAATAGTTCTGTAATAATAATTATTTCACTAATACGATGTTTCATAGCATCAAGCTCATCTACCGATAACCATGTTCCATAATTCACAGTAAATTTTGTTTTATTTTGAACAAATTTCTCATGTTCACTAGTCAATTGTCGATGAAATGATCGTATAAACCAACGAAGTTTCCATAATTTAATCAAATCATTGGAATTAATATTTGTAAACGGTAAATTTGGTTGATACCAATCTTCGATAGCTTTTTCCGGTATATAATATTGTTCTTGTAGTTCAACTGGAACTTCGACATCTGCAGCAGGATCTTGATGTTGATCTGGATTATTATTTTCATTATGTACTTGACAATAATCAGTAAAATCTTCAACACCATCATCTGGACTATTAATTACAAGATTAAGCGCAAGTTGATCAAATAAATTATTATCATCTGTAAAACGTTCTCGTTGCTGTTGTATGTCACCTTGCTGTTGCTGCTGCTGTTTTTGTTGTTGTACCTGCGCCTCTGGTTGCTGCTCTTGTGGTGGTAGTTGCACCTCATCATGTTCTCCAGATTCTTGCTGCTGTTCTATACTGCTTTGAATGTCATTTTGCATACATTGAAGGATTTTATTAATATCCGAAAATACACATCGGACTTTATCGCATGTTTCTGCCCATTGACTATGTCTTACGGTATCATAACAAAAGACGTATATGTATTGAACTCGATTTAATGGTTGTAAACGTTCGCGTACAAACATTTGACCATATTTACCAGAAATAAGAATATATAAGTTCGTCGTTCCGATTTCATCTGATTCAACTGATTCGAGACATACTGCAGGATCAGTAAAAGTAATTACACTGTCAAATAGAGAAGAAAGAACACCTTTTATAGTTGGATCATCTTCAGCAGAATCATCCAACCAAATAAGTACGAATGCATTATCAGCAGATTTTACTGTACTAGTTATAATTTCGTATGTTCTACCAGGCGTCGCCATCTCACGTTTGTCTTTCTTCCGACAGCGAACAAAGTACAAACGTGACCAAAGTATCCTTGTTTTTATTTTTTTCTTTCTCTGTAACGCCTACGTTAAATGGAGTTTTTCAATGTTACACAGTGATTGCGCGTGTCTTTTTCTTATGTTAGTATAAAAAACAGCCGTGTCGCTTTTGTTGTCGCCGAAAAAGCTGCTGAAAAAAGATGTAATGTTCTCTTGTTGGCACTTTTTGTGAAACTTTTTTCGCAGAAAAACAAACGCCAGTTTGTTCTTCTACTGTAAATGATTCGCTTTTATTTTTTCGAAAAACAAAGTAAAAACACTCTGTAGCATTAATTCCTTCATTGTCTCTACACTATTGTACCATAATACGGAAAGTAGTTGTAGCATTTTCTCTTGTGACATGTCATTTTTGTTCCGTTACGAAAAAGCTTGTAGAAGATGCAAATGTAATATGGAACTATTAGATTATTTAGCATAAAAGATTTCAAAATATGTATGATTTTTCAAGAGCGTGTCAGGACGCTGTATGCGTCAATCTAGTGTTTTAATAATGCAATGTACATTATCGTGTGTAATTCTATATGATCGTCATATCGGTATGATGGAAAAAGGCAGAAGGGAAAAATATCGAAAGGGAAAAATGTCGAAAATAAAAATATCGAAAACAAAATTGATACAAATGCAGACGAACAGAAATGCTGAAAACGAGAGTATACTGAAGTACAAGTCTCCCTCACCCTCAATTCAATCTTACATGTTCATGTTCATCTCATATTCTTGCTTTCGACATTTTTCCTTTCTGCCCTTTTCCATCCATTCATCATATATTTAATTTATGATATGTGTAGGAAACAAAGCTGCCAGTAGGCCGGCCTGCCAAGCCAGCAAAAAGAAGATCGTTGAACTGAAGTGTCTAATTTTTCAAATCTAACCAATCTCATAGCTTTGTATTGGCAAATCATTTTAGCTGCAGCTATTAGTTTCTATCTTCCTAACGATAATCGAATAATAAGTTCTCCTACATAATAGAAAAATTTTTCTTCCACACAGAAGACGTAAACCAGGTCGATAAATTAGAACTGATCTAGTCTGATAGCCTGGTTTAATATAATATGAACGAATCATGCCAAACTACAGTTTCAAAATTCATCTGGCCTGGCAGGCCGATCTGCTGGCATCTCTGGTAGGAAAATGGGTCAACACGAGATTAGGATAGTAAAATAAAACAGAAAAGAACGTTCGATATTTGTATAGAAATCGTTATTCGCATATAGCTACTTCATTGTGAATATATTTTAGTTTAGTATTTGATTTATGTGGGTAGACGTGTATCTTAGATTTTTCAACCATATAACTGCAACAGTAACTCATGTCACCAGTCGTAGTTAGTATAATATTCTACTCTTCTAACACTAAGCTAGATATTTGCTGAAATAGACAAAATATTTATGTAATTGATCAATAGATTGAGACCACCAACTATAAATATGTAACACGAGTACTAAATAGCGAATCTAAATACGTATATAAAGCATCAGAATTTTGTTAGAATTTAATTGTGAATGAATAGTACATATAGGAAACAAAAGATATTGAGTAATATCATTTCTGTAGTATGAATGCAGGCGAGAATATATTTAGATTCGAGGGTAGGAAGATAGGACAAACAATTTGAGATTAGAATCGTGATTAATTATATATGGGCCGATAATGAGAATAAAAACCTCAGAATAGAAACATGACACAAAATGTACGTTGACAAGTAACTGAGTAAAGCGTAGAATCGAAAAGAGAAAGAGATTAGATTCAGGAGTAGCAACATACGATGAAAAATAACGGAAAAATCTAATTTCTTTGCTAGAAAATCATTCCATTTCGTGATGATACAAATTACTAGATTAATTTGCCAGAAAAATCATATTTTAACTGTATATGGTTGTGTAAGAAGTAATTATATATACGTCGATCTGAATGATAAATTACTAGCAAAAATAATATGAATTATCATACGAGTTAAAGGCTTCATCCTTTTTTATTCTGTTCACTAGTTTTATTAAGAATGTGATAAGTGAGAAATAAAAATAAAGGCTACGGTGATATCCGTTTCCTTTGTTGCTCTTTATTTAGCTTCTCTTTTGCTTCATTAGTTTTTTCATTATTTTTTCATCATCTTCGTATGACTGGGCTCATTATAATCTGTGTCATATGTTCTTACAATAATTGATGTAATAATAACAGCTAAATTAAAGAATAATTTAAAATAGACAAGAAATCAAATTTTTATCAATCACGCTTCAGACAGTACGTCCGTGAAGAAGAAGAAAGACAACTGGTCCTATCCTGGCCCATTCATGTTATTGTAAAAATAAAATATTCGACTAATAGATTTTCATATTCATTTTTTGCCATTATATAATCTGACTTACGAGGAAACCGCCCGAAGTGATCCACCGCTTTTGAGCTCATACTTTGGGCATAAGTAGGAGACCCCGAAACTAGAATAACCCCAAGAGAATTCGAACCCATGTGCGTGTGAGGCTGAGTTATAGTCGTTTTACTGGATTTTTGCCCTATGGCACTGGTTCACTTGCACAGTCGAATTAACGAATTTCGACCTGAAATTTTGTCCATTAAGAGGCTTAAGAGTCACTAAAATACCCTGAAAGTTTCAGACAAAACGAATGCATTCTTCTTAAGATATTGAATTTTCAAAAACCGACTATTTCTCGCAAATAGTTAGCAAAAATCGGAATTTATTGTAAATTCGATATCTTAAAAAGAATGCATTCGTTTTGTCTGAAACTTCCAGGGTATTCTAGTGGCTCTTAGGCCTCTTAATGGACAAAATTTCAGGTCGAATTTCGTTGATTCGACTGTGCAGGTGAACCAGTGCCATAGGGCAAAAATCCAGTAAAACGACTATAACTCAGCCTCACACGCACATGGGTTCGAATTCTCTTGGGGTTATCCTAGTTTCGGGGTCTCCTACTTATGCCCAAAGTATGAGCTCAAAAGCGGTGGATCACTTCGGGCGGTTCCCTCGTTAGTTCAATAATTAGAATAGCTCAAGTATTTCCATCGAAGAAAAAAATTATTTCGAACAAAAATTATCAGTTCATCGATGATATCAAAACATTCATTTACCAAACCATTTAGCAATCATATTGGTCATATTATTTTAGTTTCGACTGATTTTATTTGTTGTTATCAAATAGAACGATGGAACGTTCGTGTAAATTTAGAAAAAATTTGTTCATACTATGTATGATTCATGTACATGTCTGAGTTAATTTTAAAATGGAGCAACCTCAAATTTCTCTATATTAATGAAGAATGAATCACTTTCAACTATTTGAAGGTTTTCTACATGGACTTAACAAGGATCTGTCAAGTTTCTTGTTTCATTTACTCAATTGACGTATTCAAAAAGTAACTAGAGAACGTGACCTATGGCAAAACCTTCAAAACTGTTAGTAGCAGTACAGCTGCATATTCTGGTTAGGACAAATGCTGAAGATTCTTATATGATCTAGCTATTAACATGAAGTTTACATACCAGGGCATACTATTTAATCACATTATGATAGTAAAATGTCATGACCTGATAAAGAAGAGATTTCAGTAGCATCGATATTCATGCTTATTGTATCTGTGGTTCTGTGTATATCACATATGACACAGGAAGCTTATACAGGTGTGAGACACAAAACAATATCTCCAAAATAAATTCAACAAAGGCGATATTTATCGAAGATTATATCCTTTTTAACAAACGAAGATATTCTGAATCTAGTAGAATCCAATTTGGATCTAAGATAATGAAGAACTGCATACATGCTTTTTTTATCAGACGAGTAATCGGAATAGAGATATAATAGGAAAGATACATTTTTGAGCTACACAACTAGATGCTGTGTTCAATCGTAAAAAGGATAGCATTTTACATCCGTCTCAATGTCAAGTATGTGTTAAATATAAGACAATGGCATTGTATAGATGAATTCATCACTAGGAGAATTTAATATTATGAATTACAATGTTTAGCTATACGAAGAAGAAAAATATGATTTGCTTTGAATCGCCGTTTTATTGATTCATTCTTCATATTTTTCTTTCAATTTAAACTTGGAAATTTCCTCCTTTACCTTTATTACATATGAATTTCATGGCATGATCTATAGATACTTCCATATTTTAACTAGTGATATGATAGAAACAAGAAGTTCTTCACAAAAATCTCCTATACAGTTGCCTAAAACTACTGCAATCGAAAAAAGACAGAATAATCTTTACAGGTAGTAACTACTATTTTTAATAATAATTTGTTTCAAAGTACCTACGCATGTTATAGAAATTATTCATTTCATTTCTGAAGAACGATATAAATCAAGTTAGATGATGCGACTAGTTCGTTCTGTATAAAAAAAAAGAAATTGTCATGCGCAAAGAAAAAACTTTCATCATCATAGAGAAAATAAAAATAAAACATCATTCATATTTCTCCTATTTTACTTTCAGGTATGCTTTTGACGAGTATTTTCATCGTAACCATCGTTTGCATAATTATTTTTTATTTTTGGACTATTAATCGTCTTTATGATTATTTCAAATCTCGAAATATTCCGGGCCCACTGCCTCGTTTCTTCTATGGTCATAATAAAGAGTTTTGGTCAACCAAAACTTATTCTAAACAGTTACAAGAATGGACTCGCCAATATGGATCAATCTATGGTTTATTTGAAGGTACAATACCTATGTATGTTGTATCCGATGTTGATTTTCTTCAAGAAATTTACACTAAACAATTTTCATCTTTTCATTCACGACCTATTTCGAGAATAATGCGCGTGGAAAATGATGGAAAGATTCATTTATTTAGAGCAACTGGTAAACGATGGCGTTATCAACGAGATATTATTAATTTAATGTTTTCGACTGTTAAACTTAATTCAATGGTGCCTTTGATGAATGATTGTCTGAGTACAATGCTAAAAAAATTATCTTTCAGAACAAGAAACAACAATATTGAAATTAATATTTTTGATTTTTATAAACGTATGACTATGGATGTTATTTGTGAGTAAATCTATCTGTTAAGCATGAAATATACAAGTGTTCTTCGAATTATACTTAGGTCGATGTGCATTTGATATTAATTCTAATTTTCAAAATACTTTTCACATTACAAATTTAAATGAATTTGAAGAATTATGCGAAACAAATACGGATCAAATACCAATTTTTCAATTGAGTAATTTAATGCCATTTCTAGCACAACCTTTACATAATTTTCTGTTTTGTCTACTGGCTGTTCGTAAAAAAACAGCTGAGCTGATACCGACATTAAGAAAATATATTAGAGAATTTCCTGTTGTCTGTTTAATTAATAGAATTTATGAAATTGTTGATCTTCGAAAAAAATCATTATCGAAATCAAATAAATCTACAGACTTCTTACAATTTATGATTGATACTTTCATTGATGATGAAATCACAGTAAGAATTTATACTAATATTTATTAAAGATTAATTAGCAGTCAAAACTTGCCTGCAGACAAATTGTGATCAACATAAAGTGTCAAAATTTTTCTTGATTATACTTTCATGAAGTCTTTTTCTTGCTATCTTGTAGTTCTACAAAACTGAAGATTAAAATAAAATCGACTGCAAAAAAAATCTTACGATCCTAAAAAAAAATATTGATCTAATCATTAATGATTCTATGAGAAGAACGATAATAATAAGTGGGGAAAAATAAAAGCATTTACATTCAATTTTATTCAAGTGGAATAATATTGTCCTCATTGACAAAGCATTTTTTTTTTATATTACAAATATCTATTGTTTTTCTTTCGTTATATCTAGGATGATACTGTTGCTCAACTGAGATCAAAAGCATTAAATTCAGATGAAATAGCAAGTAATATATTTATTTTCGTAGCTGTTGGCTACGAAACAGTATCAACTACATTAGCTTATTGTACATATGTGTTGGCAACAAAACCAGATATTCAAGAAAAACTTTTTAATGAAATTAATCAAAACCTATCGGATGACATTGATAACGATTCTATAGATGATGTTGAAACGAATTTTTCGTACTTGGATATGTTTGTACGCGAAGTTCTTCGAATGTTTCCTATAACAACTAAAGCAATGGCTCGAGAATGTAATATAACAACAACTGTTTGTGGACACATTATTCAAAAGGGTTTGTATCGAAAAATTCGAGAAATTACTCAATTAAATCTATATAATTGTATTATTCTAGGATGTATTATTCAACCGGATATTTTCAGTATTCATTATAATCAAGATTTATGGGGACCTGAAGATCCCAATCTTTTTATACCTGAACGACATCAACGAAATCGTCGTTCAATTGCTTCTATGTCATTTGGAGTTGGTCCGAGAAATTGTGTTGCAATGAAATTTGCTTTAATGGAAATAAAAATGTGCTTGATTCGATTACTTCGTCAAAGTCGAGTTTTGCCTGGAGAAAAACTTGAACAAGGATTCAAATGTAAAGAACGACTTATTATTCAACCTGATGCTATTTTTATTAAACTTGAAAAACGTAAAATTGAAAAATATAATTCATTGTCTCCTGGTCTCGTAGACTAGATAACATAAGAAGATATTTTATTTTATATTCAAGATCTGTATTTTTACAAAATCTAGAAAATTATTTTAAATTCATTTTTATTGTAATTAAATTATCATGTTAATAAAAACAAATATAATCGGTGAATGCAATTCCACGCCAAACAATCGAACATTTCGTTGATGTTTATATCAGTGGTATAATAACAAATATAAGATCCATTCGTTACTCGAATTATTAATAAACTATTTATCTAACAAAAAATGGCATTAGCTCATTATTTTTATTTTACAACCAGGAGTGTAAATAGGGGGG
>OENM01000143.1:49555-101607 GCA_900239745.1 Rotaria magnacalcarata | reverse complement strand
CGATTTAGAAATAGTATTTGAAGGGTGTGTGTGGATGTGGGCAAATGTTGATGTTGCCCATTAGCTTTAACGAATTGATCACTTGCATTGGTATGAACAGTCGCTGCACAGCTATTTGATTGACAAACTCAATACTTAACAGTTTTTGTGGACTTTTTTAGTCGATAAATATATCCTGAATAAATAAGCATTCGTTTCCCTCGATTTGAAATGGTAAAAGAGAGTATTGTCGGGTCAGTCATCACTGGTGAGTGAAATGGACTAAATGAATGAACTATGTAACATCAATTACGGACGATTATATATATCGAAAAAAAAAGAATATAATAGATTAACACGTTGAGAAGAGTGAAACGGACAAGTGCGGTCATATATGCAGACACATCAGCATGATGATTCATCGTCAAACAAACAATCGAATTTTATCAAGAAAAGGTTTCTGTAATTTCTACAGTCGCTCTTTTTGCTAATAAAAGAACTTCGAGTTTTCGCTATTTTACTTGTCGCAGTTTTTATTTTCGCTCATTTTTTTTCGCTATTATAATTTTCGCGCTTTTTTTTTCGCTGAAAATACCTTTCGCTATTATAATTTTCGCTCAATCGACACCATATCATCATATATTGTTAATATTAGTCAGTTAAATTCAAATATGTTTCCAAACCGATATTCGGAATTCTTCAATTTCTAAGCGTTAATTTCATGAATAGCTTCTAAGTAATTTTGTCAAGATGATTTTTTTTAATTATGAAACCTCATAAAGTAAGTGTCTTTCAATTGGATGCTGCGCAGATTAAATTTAAAAAATAATCTAATTGAAATCATCCGATATCATTGTGTCTCGTGTTTTATTTTGGTAAACACATTCATTCATTCAATGAAATTTTCATCATGATAATCTACTGATTCTCTTAGATTGTATTGAGAAAGTACTGGTTGTTCTCGACAGATTCAATTTTCGATTAAAATTATTCCTTGTAGTAATCTTATCTTTCGTATTATATAATATTATTACGCGAGTTGTAAAGAATACTACTATTTTATGAATAAATGTCGCTATGCGTTAAATGATGATTACGTACTTTTTCTTTTTTTTTTTATGGAAGTACGTGTGCTTCTTTGTAATTCTCTATTTTTAATATTGATTATGCTCACATCGTTGAAAAGCACATATGCGGCGTAATGATATCGAAGGAAGAATGGAAAAAATATCGAGAAAAAAAATTTTCAAAGTTTTATTTTAAGAACAAATAAAACGAATTGAATAAATTTTACATATATCCTACGTTTATTGACTCACTATATAAATAAATTCTAGTCTGGTTAATCTTACTTTGTAATAAATATCATCGCTGCCTATTTACTTCATCAGTTGAGCAATCACACTGAATTGTATTGCTGCTCATGTTATGTCTCGTTCGCCTAATACTTCCGTGTGATGAATTGTACAAAACAAATTGACACTTCGGAATAGTTATATATAATAGTATTCCTAAGCTTTTTTTTCTATTATCGCTGATCAAATATGGTTTTATAATTATAATATCAATTGAAAGTAAAATCGATGTATAATATTTTATAATCACATAATTTTATGATATTTACTATTTACTTACTTTTGAAATTGATCAAGACTGTCTAGAACTTCATTCATTAGAGTAAGTAAAAATATGATCCTAGTGATACTCATGAATTCATTCTATCAGTGACCTTTCGTCTTCTCCTTGATAATTCAGATCACTATCTATTGAAAAACAAATCAATCTTTCAAATATTGTAATTAATTAACTATTCAAAGGCATATAAATATAGAACGTAATGATTGATATCGTTTTCTTGAATTAATTTTTTCAATTCATCTAAAATTTTCTAGTTGATAAGCTGCAATATATTAATAAACAAATTAATACGTAGATAATAGTCAAATTACAAATTTTTGTTAGGTTGTATACATATTTGTTTTCAACACATTGAATTCATCGTTTGAATTTTTATTATTTAGAGTTAGGATCAATTCATTTATTTGTTTTGCATATAGATGCAATTACCGTTTATTAAACAGCCTTATCATCAATATAAAACAAATGGATTGACTATGACTGATACTTATACTTTGTTTCTCATGAAACTCAATATTTGCTTTAATTACATAATGTTCAATAATAAAATTTTACTGCTCAATATCTTATATACTAGTCAAGTTGCACTTGATGTGTTTGACTTCATCATAGTTGTCTACAAAATAAAATACAGTATAGTGGCCTCTTGTAAATATATATCGATCGGTAATTCACACATGCAACAGGCGTATCATCCATTCACAATTAATACAATGTCAATAATGAATATCTTTATGGTTCAATTCAATTGACTGACTCTCTTAATATTGAACATCATGTACAAAACTATTAGTATTTTCATCGATTCTTCTTCACATGAAATCTTATTTTCGTTTTCGTTTTCGTATATTAAGTGATTTGATTAATTCAACTGTTGTTCATGCTTTGATTGAAATACAACAAATCATATAATGTCTCCTAATTACCAGTAGAAATCAATATCATTGGTTATTTTCATGTTCTATTTGTTTGAGATCTATTCGACTAGACAATAGCATTGTTTCATTTCAATGAAATTTATTTTGATTCAATAATACCTTATCCTTCGACACATGTACGTATATATTGAGCCCTATTCTTTCTTCCATTGGCGGTGAACTTTTGACCAAATTTTCTTTCTTCTTAGTCTTATTCTTCTGTTCTCATCTATAGACCGGTGTTCTCCAGTTGTAATACACACTGACTCAACTTCTATTTTTTTTTCTCTTGCTTTTACTACCGCTCTTTCTCATTCATCAGTTTTTATATAAACATTATATGCGATTAATAGCATTTTTATTAATCAATATCGACTTCGACAAGCGTGACATTAATATAAATAAAAGAATGCATCGAACGAATTTCGTATTTATACTGATGCTAATTCCTATGCCAAGTATTTTAACGAAAGTAATGATCAATTCATCAATATCTACAACATCGTCAAGTTTAACAAGTCAAGATACGTTATTGTCATGTAGCTATTGTCAAAAAAAGACGTGCCATTGTTCCTCAACTCGGAAGATTTTAAATTGTTCGTCGTATTTATTAAACCTAACATTTGATTCGAATTGTGCAAAAATGATACTATGGAAAACAGTTGATTTTTCATCACGTAATCTTGTATCATTGGATTTGTCAAGTCTTCTACTAATGCGTATGTCTCATTTAATATTAAAATCAAATTCAATTTCAAATATTCATGAGAAAACATTTGATTCTGTTGGTGATATTCTCATTGAACTTGATTTACAAATTAATCAGCTATCGGCTTTATCTTCCAAGTGGTTCAATTCAAAGCTACGGCAATTAAAAATTTTAAATTTAGCATCAAATCAACTTGAATCATTTACACAACTTAATCATCTCGATTTACCTTATTTACAAATATTAAATTTATCACGGAATCAAATCGAAATATTTCCTCGTCAAATTCAGCAATTGAAATCATTAGTAACACTTGATTTATCATTTAATAAACTATCAAGCATTCCAAAATTTGCCTTAATGGGTCTTAATGATTTAAGATGGTTATCATTGGCATCAAATCGAGATTTAACTTGTAAGTAAATTTAGTAAACAGCGAATCATAAATAATAGTAGCCAAAATATTTTTATTGGTTTCTTTTCTTTGTAAAAATTTGAAGTGTTAGAGTTTCTCAAAGATACGTATAAAACATATTTCTTTGGAATTTCTTCATAGATAAGAGAAGCAAATTTCTTCTATTTTTAAGTAGTGTGAAGTGAACTATTTCGAACGAAATTTGTCGCTTCGTATAGACTGAGTCAAAGAGAAAAACAAATTCGAAATAAACATAGAATTTTTGTCTAATAACTACAATATCTATTGCTCATTAAACAAAAAAACCCAATTTAAACAATACAATATTGAGAAAGTAAATGCAAATAAAAGCAATAGAGTAGATGTTGTTTTTATTTTCGTTGAACTATAAACATAGTTTTCAAGGAATTTGTGAATAGTCGTACGATGGGTTTGCTAAATATTTGCTTTGAATAAAATTTACTAGGAAAAATACTATCTATAATTTTAAATTCAAGGCAGAATAAGTGTACTATTTATATATATATATTTGTAAAATTTAGGTATCATTCAAGATTCATTTAAATATGTTAAATCATTGAATTATCTTGATTTATCAAGTACATATTTATTTGATCTTGATGGCTGTATATTTATTCAATTAACTGGTTTACGTAAATTAAAAATAGAACATGTTTCGATTAATTGCTCATCTTGTTGGCTTCCTATCGCAAAAACAAATTCAATTGCATTACTCGGAGAATGTCTTGACAAAAATCAAATACAACGATTAGATACATTAACTGATAAACAAATTCATGATTCATGTTCAAAATCATCTATAAACTGTTCGTCTAACTATTGTGAACCGGTTTTATTCAATTTTCAATATAAATCTGTTTCATATGAACAAGTATCCGATACATCGGAAAGTTCAAATCAATCAAAAAGTCGCGCAATCGCAATAACTCTTGGTATTATTTTTAGTATAATTGCGTCTATTATAATAATGACTACAATCATAGTAGTCTATCGATGGAAACAAGGTAAAGAATTACTATGTTGTGACTTCCGAACAACAACGTCATCAACAGTGACTGAAATAACGCAACGTCATCGTCGTCAACATCAGAAAAAAATAATCAATAAAAATCCAACCGCCATCGAATCTATTATTACACATGGTGCAAATATGAATGTACCGTCGTATCCATCACATCACAATGATGCATATTCAAGTGAAACAACTTCAAATACTAAACGAAAACTTTATAATCCTATGTTTACTGATTCTCCTAAATCAAACTTAAGATATCATCTATCTGGAACTGAATCAAATGACAATAGGTCTCATAGCAATCAAATGTATTCAGAAGATCTATAAAAAAACAAAAACGAAAAAAAAAGAAAGAAAAGGATGTGAATGTATACTTAAGTCTCGAACATGTAATCTCATATGTGTGAGTGTATAGGTATAAAAAAAATATGTTGTGCTTTGTTTTTTCTATTAAATGGAAGTGTTTTGATTGTGTTGTGAAAAAATAGAAAAAAAGAGAAAACGGAGGACAAATACTGTATTTAATTTAAATCATAAATCATTTTATACGAACAACCCATACGTAACACAAGACAAAAACTGTAAGATAATCGATTTGTTTGTATCTAATATTTTAATTACTTGCGATAAAAATACTTTCTAATTATGTCTCTCAATTTAATATTTATCCAATCTTTTTTCTTGGCGAAGGAAATTAAAAATAGATAAACTATTTCATCGAGAATGATACGGGCTTTCGTCATTCGCTAGTGCATGCATTAATAAACTATCTATTCATTTGTTGACTAGACG
This sequence comes from Rotaria magnacalcarata, assembly GCA_900239745.1. Classification (NCBI taxonomy): domain Eukaryota; kingdom Metazoa; phylum Rotifera; class Eurotatoria; order Philodinida; family Philodinidae; genus Rotaria; species Rotaria magnacalcarata. Next base: position 96,121 of record OENM01000143.1, on the reverse strand, counting down.
TAAAAAGTTTTTGTACAGCCTTTCTTTTGTATGAAGAATGAATTTTTAATTGCAAAGCAGTCATTCATATGTCTTTTAACTATGAATTAATTTGATAATATTGAAATAAAATATTGTTATTGACTTGCGCTCTCAAAAAATAAGACTCACTTCATTATGCTGATCATCATTATAAATTCATAAGAAAAAAATGTATAATATAAGTCTTATTTATATTTATTTAGTCAAAACAATCGATCAAATATGTCAGCGCGATACCATCTTAATACTGATCATTGGAGTAAGATGCGAATGAATGTGAGTAATATGACTTCTGCTTCTATTCATTTTGATGAAATTTCATTTAAAAAACAGGTTATAAAAAATACAATTAATATTGAACAACGCGGACGTGTTCTTAGTTGGGAAAAACATCAAAAACGAGCTGTACAAGATGAATTGAAAGCAGCTATTCATGGCGCTCGTAGTTTACCAAGGAATGATGTTGTGGTAGTACATAATTTTGGAGATATTTTTACAGTAGAACTTGATAGATGCGTACCCGGAAGTACTTATTTTTGTCGACGAACCGATAGACGTGTCGAATCTGCTAATAGACAAACGAAACAACGTAAGTCAATTTGATTTTGGAAAAAAGAAAAACTTTGCATTCGATCATCAGATTTCTCAAGTGTATTAACATTAAATTAATGATAACATAGATGAGCATGCACCTAACGATTATTAGATCGAGTAGACTTGTGAGTCGTTGAGTTTTTTCTAATACAAAAAAATTAGCTTTCGGCATGTTTTTTAAACTTTTTGTTCGCGAGACAAAGCCTCGTTAATTTTAAATTCTTGCAGATCGACACGAAATTTGCCTATTAATACGTTTTAAATAAATTCTTTCAAGAGTAGGAAGACATGATAAAAATCAAAAGTTATATTGTATCGTTACAAATTTCACTTCACCAATAATAAAGGTGTATTACCAATCATATGATTTACTGAAAAGACAATATTTTTACATTGTTTTTATCAATATTATACAATTATTTATTTTACATTTGTCTTTTTCAGCTCGTTATGCATTAATGACAGGCTCACAATATACACTTATGACATTACCAACTAATCCTCAAAGTAATCAAACAAGAAGTCGTGTACCTGTTTTACAATGTCGCGGAAAAATTTAATTTTTATATCTATTAAGACACATATACAAAAAGTAAACAAAAAAAGAGAGCAAGAGAAAAATCAAAGAACTCCCGAGCTTGTGTGTCATAAACGAATGGAATATATATATATATTAATAAATAAAATCTTCTAAATCTCTTGACGGTTGTAAACCATTGGCAAGTGAATAGCGAATATTCCAACGAAGTGCTGAACGTTTTTTTGATGTTGGTACAACATAGTTATTCACACGAGGCACAGATTTTTTCTAGAGTAAAATAGCATAGAAAATTTAAAACTAAACAACTAAAATTACTTTAACAGGAACATCTTTTTGTAAGAGCTGATCACGAACGGCCCATCGTAAACTTTGATGTGACTTTTCTCCAGGTGCTCGTTGCGATGCCCATTGTTGTCGATAATAGGAATAAAGTTGAACTGAATCTACATGACTACTTGAAAAACTACGAGAACGACGAAGAGATGCAGTTGATGCTGTCGATGGACGAATAACTAATTATTCGAAAAATATTGTTAATTTCAAACCCTATTGTTGTCTCTGACTTACATGATTTTACTGGACGAATTGATGATGTCGAACGAGTCTAATGAAAACAAGTTTTTTTTAAAAGAAACATTTAAAGATAACTATTCGATAATATTACATCTTCACTGAATGCTGATTGATTATCGATATCGGATACAGATTCGATTCGTCGACGACCTCGCTTTTGTTTGTAATTAAGATCATTCAAATAGTTTGAATCACGTGAGTCAAGCACAGACCCGGTTTCTAGAAACAAACTCAAAATGGAATTAGAGATAAAAAATGTCTTTCAAATAATCTAACCTGATCTTGATTCATCACATACAGTTGGTTTACCATTATAATGTCTAAAGAATAAATGAAGGAAAAAATAACATATGCTATGTTCTACAAGAAATCTATTTTGTTCTAACCTAAGAACTTTTCGTTTAATAACTTTCTGTGATGACGTATCACTTTGATTATCATCTTCGTTGAGTTTTGGTCGATAATGAAAACTTGACATACTAAAGAATTAATATATTGCAATTATCCTTCAATGAAAAATAAAAGCTATTTTATTTACGTTGGCGTATTGGTTTCATCGAGACTTTCATTGTCATCATCATTTCGATTATATTCATTATCTGACGGACTTGGTTGATGAATCTAAATATTGAATATTGATTGACAAGGACAACTGACAATCATTATAACATTACTGTGAAATCAACATTCGATTGAAGTCTGGAGCCAGACTTTTTTACTTCGAACGAATCTTTTAGGAAACAGAAATAAAAATACAAAAATTGAGAAATATTATAAATTTATAGAAAACTACCTTGACGTTTTTCTTTTTGTGCTAATTCGTCTAAATCATTTTGAAATTTTAAAAGCGTTTGTTTTGATAGACCTTCATAACCTAAACGGCCAAGTTCGCGACGAATTTCTTCCAGAGAAAAAGTATTTGTATCCATTGAATTTAATCGATAAATTCGATCTAAAGAAAATCAAAATTCGATTGAAAAGAAAGAGACCGTACCCGACTGTTTCCATCGTTACGTACATTACATGGGACATATCTTAACTTAACCACTAATGTTTCACGGAGAAGAAATGCAGTGCGACCTCTTTCTCAACATACGATTGATTATTTGAGAGAGAAAATTTTAATTTTTTACCACTAGTCATTATATTTCAATGAAAAAATTAATGTTCTATGTCTTTTAAAGAAAACCTTAGTTAGATTTATATCATATCACGAATTCATGCCAGTCTAATTCATTAAAATTCTTTCTATTATGATAAATGAAGTGAAAAGTGAAAGAAAACGTAAATTTAAAATCAGCATACAAAGCTCACGTCGGATCACATATATACTAAAACAAAGTCTACATTCAATTTTACGAGAAACTAATCAGTAAGAGATCACAGACAGATTTCTGTAGGATATTCGAAGGTGCATATCTCGAGAGAAGGAAAGTTTTTACTTACATTCAAATTAGCTATCTGATAAAGATTATGAATTTACTATTTTCTACTATTAAACATGCAGATGTAATAGGCAACAGCTAGAAAATAACAGGTCCATTATACCTTTGCAATAGATACAAGAAAACATTTAATTTCCCTAAAAATAGAACTGAACCCAACGAATAGTTCTTTCATCGAAAAACCATTTTCTGTTCAAACATGTTTTCGAACAAAAATAATTCGAATGATTTCATATAGTTGGCAATATACTTTGTTTTCAATGTGAAAGCATTTCCATAAAATATTCAGTGATTGCCTTTCTGATCGTGATACGATTCAATTATTGAACAAGTTCATCGAATAATTTCATGAGAATGCCTGTATGTGTTATTTCAACTTGCAAAGTGTCATCATCGATGTTCAAAATAGAACCGATTTGTGGTATACATTTTCAAAATAAAATACATATGTATCGATTACTTCAGTATCTATCAAATATTCTGTAGTAGAGCTTTTCATGATGCGATAAATGTTTCAAGATAGAATTACTTGTACATATAGACATCTATCGCAATCGTTGCCATCTATTTGTGCGTTGCGATTGATTACATTTCACTGGAATCCAAGAGAAGAAATTTTCACTAAGCAAAGATCCACTCAGAACAATTCTTTGCAAAGTTACTATAAGTAACAAGACAATTTTTTTTTCGTTTTTTATTAAATAAAATTATCAAGTAATTTTTTCACAAATCATAAACCAAAAAGAAACATATTTGAACATTGTCTTTTCGTACAAATAGAAAGAAATCATGACATCGGAATACGAACGTAAATTAATTGATATGCAATATCAAATGCGTGAAAATAACTCTTATTTAACTGACTATTTGAAAGATTTAAATTCTTGGACAGATGAAATAAAAAAGAAAGAAGAAAATATAAAAACTACAGCAAATCCAACATCAACAATAAAAGATCTTCCACCAGTACGCAATTTTGTTGTACCACCAAGACCAAAAAAGAAATCTAAAAAGAACAACACTTCAACGAAAACTTCATCGATACGCGCATATGATTATCGTGCATGGGATAAATTCGATGTTGATGAAGCATGTACACGAATTGATAATGAACAAGAAGAAAAAGAAGACAACAACAACGAAGATGATGATGCCGATGAAGAAGATGAAGAATGGCAAGAAGAAGTATTAAAAAAGAAAGGCGAATATTATAAAGATTGTGGTAATTATCAATTTAAACAAAAGAAATATACAGAGGCTATTGAGTCCTATACCAAGGCAATTGAATGTAATCCAATATGTCCAATTTATTTTGCTAATCGTGCTCAATGTCAACTATTCGAACAACGTTATGGTGCCTGTGAAGCTGATTGCACATTAGCTATACAGCTTGATAAAAATTATTTAAAAGCGTATTATAGAAGAGCATTAGCACGTGTTGAAATGGAAAAGTTTGATCAAGCAAGAGAAGATTTACAATATATTCTCGCGCGAGAACCATCGAATGCCGACGCAAAAACGAAATTGACTGAGGTTAATAAGAAAGATGAAATTAAACGATTAGGAAGAATTTATCCATTACAAGATAAACCTATCGATAAACGATCCACTAAACCGTTAAAAAGAATTGAAATACAAGAAATCGATACATCAATTATTTCAATAAGTGAAACAACAAAGAAAAAAGCGATTGTTATTGAAGAAATGGACACAGTAAAAGCTTCTATTTCTTATTCATTCGAAACAATCAATCTGATTCTTTTTAGGATCCAAAATCTTCTGAATCAACAATTCCTTCAATATCATCTGTTCTTCCTTCGCATTCTACCATCACCACTGCTACTACTCCTTTGTCAGTACAATCTAAAAAAGCACCAACAATTGAAAAAGCACCAACTAAATCAATACATATTCCAACGGCAATTCCAACAACAGGATTTCAATTTAAACGTGATTGGTTAAATTTAAACAATCAAATTGAACAGCAAGCCATTTATCTCAAGAGAATTCCACCAAAATCTTATAAAACAATATTTTCTACTGGCATTGATTCATCAGTTTTTTCAAGAATTCTACTGCTATGGTCAAATGAAACGACTATCGATGAACATTTACTTAGTTCAATGTATGAAATACGTCTAACGCCCAGATTCGATACACAATTAAGTTTTCTTGGTAATGATGATAAAAAATTATTGAAAACAATTCTACAAAAGCTACAAAACGAATGTTCATCAACAGATAAGGTTCAAACTATTTTACGTGCTTACAAAATTGATTGAGTTAAAACTTTCACACACTTCTGTCTTTCTTTTTGATTGTTTCTATACATTGAAAGCAAAAAAATAAAAATCGTTATCATATTTCTGATAATTATTTCCACATCAGGATTAAAAGTTTGTCAATTCATTTATCTTCATCGAACTTCGGGGTTGGTTTTTACTGAATATTTTTCCGTCTGTTATTATATGTTGAATAATAATTCAGTCTCATGATATTACTACTTAATTAAATTGGAATGCAAAGAAAGAAACAGTTTAAATTATAATTGGTTTAATGCACGAGAGAGAAAAGTGCATGATAGTAACAACTTAAATAGCTGAAAGAATATTTATAGTTCCACTTTTTGTTTTTCATATTTTACAACATGAAAAATATTGTGTCAAACTATACAAACCATAGCTACATTGAATGCTCTTCATGATTTGATAAAAGTATTTGATAAATCATGTTAGTTATTTAGTTACTTATATAAGAAATAATAGAACTAATGGCATAGTTTTCTTAGTGGTTTTGTTTTCCTGTGACAAATATGCTTTAGTGATATTAAAAAATTAAACTTTTATTAACAGGCATGATTTATTTGAGAATTACTTTTTCAAATCAATATAATCATTTCATCGTGTTCTTTTGTTAAAAGGAAGTGAGGAAATTCTATAAAACTCAAATAGCAAGTGATTTACTGAACCAAACAAAATGAGATTTCTAATTAAGTAATAACTTTAAAACAAAATAATCAACAAAACAACAGGTATTAGTTTCGGTTTTTTATTCTAATATTTATCCTACAAATGTGCAATCATTTAATATTAAACACGAACGTTCTGTTTTTTTCCAAACAAGTTATGATCGATTTACCGTCAGTCACCTCAACGCCTTCGAGCATTTTATTCATATCCGCCTACGGTTCATTCACGTTCTTTAATAAGTAAAGGATGCGATGAAAAAGCTTATTGCCGCCTACATTCCTCCTTAAATGTTTATGAAATAATAGACGCAATGGAAAACGATCGAGAGAGAGAGAGAGAGAGAGAGAAACAGCAGCGGCGCTCAACGTTGTTCTCCAGTTTTTAGTGTAACTACTTAGTTCCATTTTTCTTTTCTTCAGACAAACAAGTCGTTGAACGATGGTGACAGTATTGTCTGTTGTTACGATGAACATTGCGTGAGTGCATTGACGGTCGGTAAAGCCGGCAAGGAACGAGCGGACGAGATAACTTTTTTTTTCTTTTTTTTTCCTTTTTTCTTGCTCCTTCTATAACTTGTTTTTCAGCTAGATGGGGAAAAAGTGTAGTCTTGTTTTCAACCCACCTATAAACATGGGTGTATAGAGTCGACAGACACTATTCATCATCATTCTTGTCAGGCACGAAATAAGGCTTAATATTATGAAGCTAAGCAAAAGCTTCGGATTGCAATGCAGAATCAAAATGAAAAATGAAATATAATTGATGTATCCTATATAAAACATTGATTTTCAAGAATGACGGTAGAAACAGATGAATAAAGTCTTATTTCATGGCTGAATTAATATTTAAAATGTTGAACACATGTTCATTAGACAGCTAAAAGTTTTTTTTGGCTTTATTGCGTTATAACAAAAGATGTCAAGAGAAAGGAAAAAAGAGGAAAAAAAGGAATCTGTTTCCTACTAGCATAGTTTTGTGCGACGCTGCCGTAGAACTATAGTAGTTGAGCGAAAAAAAAGATCTTTTTTCTATTTCTTGCTATTTTTTCTCTTCTCTTTTTCTCCAAGTTACGAAAGGAACGCATGGTTAACATCAAAAATAATAATAAACCTAACAATAACAAATACTGCTACCACTTTTGAAAGTTATGTCCACGTATTGTGGTAGCGAGTGAATATGGCCCAATCATCCTTTCCTTTTTTACTTTCTTCCTCTTCATCTTGCCGTCGTCTGGTCACTCTAATAACAATTATACTTTTAAATCCATTGCCCATCATCTATGCCGCACCTACCGAAAAAGCTACCAATGATGTAACAGCAATACAACGACAAAAACGGCAAACTGTTTTCAACGATGATGATGGCATTAATTTAGCTGATTCCAGTGAATATCCTCTTGTATCTGAACAAGATATTGTTTTTGAAGGCTTATTAGGTTTGAAAATACTTTTTCTTGCTATAAAAATACGAAAAATAAATAAATCGAAATTTACTTTATTTACAGGCTGCAAATACGATTATGATGTATGTAATAAAAATGAAGCCTGTTATGATGGTAAGTTTTCGTCATAGAATACACCGAAAAAAATCTTCTTAGAGAAATAACTATTTTCAAATTTGTGGAAAAAAAATAAAGTAAAACATTTAAAATTTTTACTAGATTAATCATTTAGCTGCATATTACGACAAATAAAAATTTTCTTTTCTGTGAGAAGCTTCAAAAAAAGTATTCTTTTGTTTTAAATGCAAACGTATTGATCGTTGTAAATGTTCTTTTGTTGAAAATATGAATACCTCCGCTTTTATTGTGCTCAAGGTCAGGGGCCACGCGAAGAACCTAAGATTGAGGGAGTGTAACAGGGTATTTTCAACAAAGTTTAGCGAAAAAAGTACAAAAAATTTACCTTGGTTGACGGAAAAAATTGAAAATTTTCAATTATTGTGGGGGCTATNCCCCCCCCCCCCCCCCGCTTCTGCGGCCCCTGCTCAAGGTCGCTGAGTACAAATAAACGATACTAAATTCGGTACTGATGAAAAAGAAACTATAGACTATTAGTGATGAAGGCACGGTTGATTACTTTTCATGAATTTCAAAGAAATATGATGAAAACGATCGAACAAAAACAAAAACAAAAATTTGATTTTGTTGCTTAGATGATCTTTTTGGACAATGTTGGGATGGTAAAGGAACAGCACGTTCAGCATTTGCATTACAAGCCGGTGTCGATGGATTAACCGATGATAAAATGATTGCCATTGAACAAACGCTAGAGTTTTTACAGCGTTATGATCTAAATTGGAAAGATTATATGACACAATGTATTTTATCACATATATTATCTGCAGAAAATCAAATAACTCGAAATAGTTTGGAAAATTTTTATTATGATTGTTTACATAAAGATGAAGTCTTAGATGAATTAGAAACTGTTGAAGAAGAAAATGTGTATCGTCGTCAATTAGAATTGTACCAACGAAATGAAAGTAAAATGGAAATTTATTTATTATTGTTGAAAAACTAAAATAATCTTTTGATTATGTTTTTTTTCTGTCCTAGATTTCTATTATAAAGATCCATATTTTCCTTCGACAAAATCGGATAAAGCACTAATTCGTCTTGATAATGCATATAAATCTGTTCCAGTATTGATGGAATATGATGAATCAGATGAAGTATATGTTGAACCAGCTCGTTTAGTTCCAATAACTATTGAAATATCAAAAGCAATAGCACAGCAAAAAGAACTAGAACAAAAACAATTAAAAAAACTCCATCGTTTTAATACATATGTTTTAAATAATGATAACCTTATATTCGACGAAAGACCAGCTAAACTAATTGAAGATGAGTCTATGATGCGTAATTAGAAAAAGAATTTTTCTGTTAAAAATCATATTTATTTTTGTGTATTTTCAGGTGAACCAACAAAAGTATCTGTACATACAAGTGAAGGTCATCCAGGTTTATTAGAAACATTACAAATCAATAATAATAAACAAGCATTCCCGTTATTAGCTCAAAACGAAAAGCGTAATGATCTCTTTTTTATAATGTCTTTTTGATATGCATTGTCTTTTTTGTTTTGCGTTGTTTTCTACTTCAGCACGTATCATTCAAAGAAACAATAAGACGATAAACAAAAGTGATGCCGAACGTTATTTTGCAGTTGAGACAGCTCGAGGCTATATTGTAATCAACCGAGAGTATGCATATCGTCATATTGCTTTCTATTTTGTTTTTATCTTTATATATCTATCTATCTATATAGTTTTAAAGATGAAATCGAAGGAGCTCGATTATTATTACTTTTAGCACAAATAAATTATTGGCCACCAACTATTTTTACTGAACTTAAGTAGGTTAAAAACTTATCACTAAATAATTATTCTATTTTCTTTTTTTTTCTCAAGTGCTGATCATCGTGTACTAACATTTCATGTTTTGGATAATGCCTATCAAATAAATGCAAGCAATGTTGCTAGTGCCGCTTGTAAGTAAATAATTATTATTAAGTATTATGTAAGTCTTTTTCGTAAAATAAAAAGAAAGGAAACATTTCTTATGTTTAAATATGCAAATATGCGTGACATCGATTTTGCGGTAGAGCTATTTCATCTTCTAACTATTTATAATAACATAGAGAAGTCAAAGTTTCTTTTCGACCTGAGGTAAAAGAATGCGTTGGCGCATATAGTAAGTATACTAATTAGAATTTTTCTAAAATTTAATAATATTCAAAAGTCAAGATTATTTTAATACAAAATACTTTTTTTCTATCTTTGTCTATCTGTTTATACCTTTGAATATGTCAGTAGGATTGCGTTCATCGAATTATAGTTAACTATAATTTTAGAATTAAAAATGAAAAGAACTATTTTCAAGTATAAAAATTCTTTCTTTGATATATTACTCATCTTGTCATTTTCAGTGGTCAATTATTCGCTTGTCATGTGTCATTGCATCATCAATCATTTAAAATAATTATCTGTTCAATTTCATTATTCGTTTTTTATTTGTCTATTGTCTCCTCTTCTCCTTTCTGCCCAAAATGATAGACAGATAACATCAACTTTAGTCGTTTTCTATTTTTCTATGACTTTTTGACGGAATTCATAATGAAATTGATTCCCAAGAGACAGTTTTAAAGTTTAAAAAGCAGAAAATATATGACATCAATCCATAAAAATCATCTGTTTATCATATTTTATATTATGCAGATAGGAATAAGAATTATATAAACACGAGAGAAACTTCATTCGTTTAATTTATTTTTCTATTTTAGTAAACAATCAAAAAAGTATTGAAAATCAATTGGGCATTCATGTAACTGATTCTGGCATTGGCAATCCCATACGAGTAAGAGATACAGAAATAAATGGGAAAATATGCAAATGTAAAACTAGATGAGATGAAGAATAATCAAAAAATCTAACAAGCACGTTTATTTTTTTGTTAGTAGATCGGCACAGTCAGTGCTATGCACACATGCATACATACACATTTTATTATATATATATATACAGGAACACAAATGAAAAGAAAGAGAGAGAGGGAAGAGACATAAGAAATACTATCTGGCTATTGTGCAGTATGTTGGTGTTGGCTCTACTAGTGGCTAGTGATTGCAATTAGAACATGCCTTGAGGCTCAAAGTCGATACTTGACTCTTTTCTTTTTCTTCTTCTTTTACACACACGTAGCAAATCGAGATTCATCTTGCTTACTATATTTACTATCTAACAGAATACAATGATAATATGAGTCTAGCACACAAACACACGTTCATGACTGTGCATTGCAGGATAATCTATAAATGATGAATGTTGTTTCTTAATACTATGTTACATTGAATAGTAATGCATAGGATATATATTTTTTTTCTTCATCTATTACTACTGTTCAAAATGATGTTGATGCGCCAAAAAAAAGAAAACTCGACTGTTTCTCTTCTTTTTTTTTTCTTTCTGATAAAAATAAGAGATAGAATTGCTTCTCTTTCTTCTTTTTTCTTAGTCTACACTTTTTCATTATACCACTAAGAACAGATTGCTTATCATCAAACTATGTTTAAATGCTACACTAACACCTCATTTCCTGTGTGCATTTATCTTTTCCGGTAAGTTAATAAATCTGACCGTTGGCTTTTTTTTGTATCTTACAATAGAATAATGAAATATTCGGATTTAAAATGTTTGCTTACACAAGTGTTTCTTTTTCCATAGACAATCATCTACTCAAGTTCCAATCAATCAGTGAAACAAATTGTAAAAAACTTGTATAAATAGCATCAGAACTTTTAATGATGAACTGCAAATAGCTTTCATAATTAAAAATAAAAAGAAATGTTTATTTCAAGTACTGATCATTGAGTAAGAGAGAAATTACAGAGTAATATGCTACCACTATTTTATGAATTCATAATTTTCATCGTTTTCATCATTAAACCAAAAAAAACCTTTCTGCCACACATACGCTATCATGACTTGTCAAATTTTTCTTCTTACGGATTATAAGATATACTTAAATATATTTAGTTCTTGATGAGACAACTAAAACAGATCGTGCGGTTTATCTCATAGAATACTTTTCATCGTCTTATGTCATTTAGATCAATTTGCGTACATATAATCTTTTACAATCTCATGCATTGCATATTGCTATCTATTTATTTATAGCTACCATGTTCGTTTTGTATTCTGATGCTTGAAGAACTATTTATATAGACAACTTTTCATTGTATGAAATATTCGTAATTACAATCTATCATGTAGATTGTATCAACAATAGAACATTATATAAGATTAGATTTATTCTTAGAGAACTTGATTCATTTTCATAGTCATTAGTTTTAGAAATATAGGCACAACTATTCTTCCGCATACTTAGCGTTCTTTCCTTTTGTTCTATCTCTATTTATATATATATATATATATATATATGTATGTATGTATGTATGATTCTTTCAGCAACAAATAGATCAATGAATCGTAGAGAATCTTCTATTGAATTTTTCTCGATCTTGATGTGCGTGTGTGTTTGTCGGTGTGACTTCTCCACTAGTCATTGCACGAACGAATGCGCTAACAAAGATCGAGCATCCTCATTAGATTCACACGCAAATGCATGCATAATTGATAATTCTTCTCCACTACTTTGCGTCAACCTAAATTTTAGTAGGCAACTTAATAACACAAAAGCTCAACTGATGAAGAAGAAGAAAAAGGAAAAAATGAGAAAAAAATTCTTTAATTTCATCCGTCTCGCTCGTTTCCCCTTTTGTCGTTGGTATAATTAGATGATGCATTCATATGCTGAGATAAAAAGAATAGAAAATAGATAATTTTGCATTCATATATACAGTAACCACTTCAAAATTAAAAAAGTAAGTAAACTAGACTAAAAAACCCATGTTGTATACGAGCGTATCTTATATCTATAAAAAAAAGCCGAGTTGTCTTCTTTTTTTCTTCAATTATTTTTCGTGTGAAATTATAAATGAAGTAAAAACTAGGTCGTTAATATTGATGAAAAGTATCTTTCAAAAATCTTTCTATAATAAAGAAAGAAAAAAAGGAAGAAAAGAAAATGAAAGTCGGTAAAAGAAAAATTATCATAATTATGATCAAAGAAGAAGAAAATCGGAAGAAGTAACCTACTAGTTTTGATTCATTATTTACAGGGTAGTCAATTATCAGTTGAACGAGAAAATGGTTCACGTTGGGCATTGGTTACATTGGTTACTTGTGCTTTGGTACTTTTCATTATGGGTGCATTTGCTTTACTTTACTACATCAAACGGAATGACCGCATACGAAACAAACTTGCTGAAATAACACATATTAGAGGTTTATCAACTAATTACTATCAAGTAAACAGATTAGTTTATTTCTAGAAGAAATTTTCAATATAATTATTTTTACATTTTAAGGAACTATGTCGACAACGAATGCAAGTTCAACCGACGGGTAGTAAATCACCTGAAATACACAAGACTCATCAAACACCACCATCAAATGCAGGAGCAACTACAGTATCAGCTGCTAGTCATACTAAACATAATAGTGAAGGTTCATCAACACGAAGTTCAACATCATCATGGTTTTTTATTTTTTTTTTATACATTTTTATTTTATTTTATGTTTTTGCTTGATTTTAGGAGTGAAGAGCCTGTTGCTCCAGTTAATATGGATATTATGACTGGCCATCTTATTTTAGTATGAAAATTTCATTTCATTCTTTGGGGTTCTTTTCTTTTCTTTTATAAAAATCATTTGTTTTTAGTCATATATGGAAGATCATCTACGTAATCGACATCGTTTAGAAGCTGAATGGCAAGCATTATGCACAGATGAAGCAAACGAAGAACGATCATCGTGTGCTGTTGCAGTTTCAGAAAGAAATACCAATAAAAATCGATATATAGATTGTATACCATGTAAGTTTAACTAGCTAACTTGTGACCTGTTAATTAAGAGAAGATGAAGAATGTATCTAGCCAAACATCGATTGACATTTATTTGCACTTATTTTCAATTGTCGTCACTTTTTGGTTTTATATTATATGTGTTTTTCATCAATATTGCCTTTAGCGGGTCACATATGTTAAACATAACTATACGAGAAGACCTCTTTCATATTAATGTATATCTCACTTTTCTATATATAACTATAGAGATTAATATGAAATGAGAACCAACTAGAAAGTCATCGAAGAAATAGAAGAAAAGTAAAGTAAACGTTAGTTCCGCTCTTCTTTCTTTTCTCGTTACTGTTAATTAGAAGTGAGGATCGAAATCTGAGTAGTATAGCTTCTAATCATTTCCTTTTTGTCATGCATGCAAACAAGAAGAGGTGCATTGCGCATGTCGCACTTAGATCGACTTAGGATTCAAATTGGCATGTCGTTATCATCGTCATCATCATTTTGTTTCATAGAAAGAAAACAAACACATTTATATGCATACTATCTTCTTCTTCTTCTTAAAGATGATCATGCACGCATTCGACTTGCAAACAATGGCGACGATGATTATATCAATGCAAGTCCAATTGTAAGTTTATCCTATATACGTATTTCCTATTGAGAAAACACAATGAATTATTTTCTTATTATTAGACTGATTCTGATCCGAAATGCAAATATATTGCTACACAAGGGCCAATGCCAAATACAACAAATGCATTTTGGCAAATGGTTTGGGAACAAGGATCGTGTGTCATCGTAGCATTGACTCGACCTAGTAACAATAAATTATTTTTGTTATTTTTTGTTATTAAAACATTTCACAATAATTTAATTTTCAGTTGAAAATGGCATAACAATGTGTCATCATTATTGGCCAGTGGAAGGTTCAGCACGATTTAATGATTTCGAAGTAGGAAAAAAACAGGAAACTTTCTTATGAAATAATTTTGTTTCGTTTTTAATAAGGTCAATCTCGTTTCGGAACATATTTGGTCGGATGATTATTTAGTTCGTAGTTTTTATTTAAAAAATGTTCAAACAATGGAAACACGTACTGTAACACAATTTCACTTTTTAACATGGGGTGAATTAAATAATCCACCATCGGCTAAAGTTTTACTTGATTTCCGACGGTATGTCTATAAGAGTTGTTTGTTTTTCATGGGTGAAACACAAGCACAAAATAGATAATCGTGCTATAGTTATTCATTTAATTAAAATTAATGAGAAGAAAAAATAGCTTGTCATTTTAGATGAGATAGAGACATGAATAGAGATGAGCATGTATGAATATGTGTGATTAAGTTGCTTTTATAGTTCTTCGTAATGCGACAGAATAACATCAAAGAAAAGAATATCCCTATAATTGGTTAGAATAAAAGCAGGCACTTGATACTCAGACATCTGTCGTTTACTAATGAACGTTCATATGGAACGATAGAAACTTGTATTTCTTTTCTGGCAGCTTTTGAAAATTATGCAATTTGAAATCAATAATTGCATAGTCACAAAAGCGACCAGATGAGAATCATTGATGGACATTATAAGTTATTAATAATTAAATAAACAAAAGAAGAAAATTGAAATCATGTCTTTTAAAATTCTGAATTCTATTCTTCTCCTATATTCATAGAAAAGTGAACAAATGTTTCCGTGGTCGGTCGTCACCTATTATTGTTCATTGCAAGTATGTATTTTCTTTTCTCAGCAGAATAGAAAAATAAAACAAGTGCAATATTGAATTCCTGTTTTTTTTTTCTTCACTCTAAGTGATGGTGTTGGACGTGCTGGTACTTATATTCTCTTGGACATTGTCTTAAATCGTATTTGCAAGGGAGCACGAGAAATTAATATTGCTGCTACATTAGAGCATATTCGAGATCAACGAGCTAAAATGGTCAAGACAAAAGTAACGAGAGACGTTATTGTTTTATAGAAAAATTAAATTCTATTTTTCTAGGATCATTTCGAATTCGTATTCGTGGCTGTTGCGGAAGAAGTTACTTATTTATTAAAAGCATTACCTCAATAAAGTGACACAGAAAAATCGTTGATGCATTCGAAATATTTTTTTCTTTATGTCAACACTGATTTCCTGATTTTTTCTTGCATCATATTTTTTTTTGTTGCTATGGCAAAAAATGAAAATCAAAGCATTGATGATGACGATGAATTATAAAATAAAATAAGATAAAAAATAATATTATATTCAAGATTTTTCTTTTCTTTTATTCAATTATCGAAAACTACTATATTTGATTACAACTTTGCCTTTTGCATGACCATTCTCTAAATAAGATATGGCTTGAGGTATATTTTCAAATGAAAATTCTTTCGAATCAACTTTAATCGTTAACTAAAACAAAAAGAATTTCCACCTTTTTTTTACTACTTCTATAGAAATATTTACTTTATTTTGTTCAACAAGATTTTTTACTTGACGAAGAACTTCTCCATCAGGTCTATAGACTGCCCATCGATAATTAAAATTATTTGACCATCCCTATTTATAAATTGTAAAATTTTCTCGTTATTTTTATTCTCCGTTGAATGCAGTTTTTTACGTATAAAGTTTGTTTAGCAGCTGTATATGCCGTACGCGAAAGACCAGAAATGAGACCATATTTATCAACATTACGAAAAATTGGTGTGATTATTGTAACAAATGTACCACCAGGATTTAATAGAGTATTCATCAATTGAAAACTATAATACTTTGGACCAACAGTATCGAGTATAATATCATATCTAAATATTTATAACATTATTTAGATAACAATCGTTTTGATCAAAATGTTTTTCAACAATTATTTCACATAATACTGCTGATGACTGACGAGTATCTCAATCTCGCTATATAGGTTTGCGCAGTGTCAGTCAGACCAATTGTAGCATCTCTGATCTGTATATAAAACAAACAATATCTATAAACAGATAGGTAGTCTCCTTAAAGATACAAGTACATAGTGTACGAATTGTTTAAATCATAAATAAATCTTTTGATCTTTAAACGAAATAATAAAAAAGTTGCTGTCTGCAGAATAGTAATCAAGACTGCTAGCTAGTTTTCAAATTGTTTTGTGCTTGAAAAAAAAGAAAAATCTCTTACTTCGCTTTTTGGCTCAATTCACTCAACCAATCTTTTTGACGATAGTCAATTGTATCTTCAACACCTAACTGTCGAACATAATCAAATGAGCTTTGACTACATAAAGCAGTTGTCTCCATTCCAAGATTGTTCAGTAACTATTTTAATAAACAAAAAAAAGAAAAACAATCATTATGTTAAACCATTCTATTTAACCCACAGTATGTAAGTCTTAGCGCAAAATATCTGTTTGTTTTTCAGTTTGCCAAACGTAGTTTGTTCGAGTCAGACATTATCACTCATCCTGCATATATAATTACTTATCTTGAAAATAAGATCGCAGTTCTACAGTAGAGTCTGTAGTTTTTCTCACAGAATAGCTACAAGTCAACATTATCTTCGAGTACTGAATGGTATATTCGACTATATGCAATTGTATTGATGCCTTTCTGTTAAAAAGAGATAATGATTTCAATAGAAATTGAACTCGTTTAAAGAATCTCTATTTTAAAATACTTCTTTCAAAAGAAATTTAAAAGTTACTAAGGTTTTCAAGCAACAAACTAAAATGATAGAAGAAACTAATCGATTTAAAGTTGCTGTGCATTTTGAACTTTGAAGATTTCTATTCAAACTGAAATTTTCTCAAAATTTCTTTTAACGTCAAGGACTACTGCTTCTAATTCTAATCGAATAGCTTGTTGATGACTCAGGAAAAAAAAACCAATGAATATTTTCTAACAAAATTCTTATGCTATCAGTTTTTATTTACTTGAGTTGCGATATGACCAACTCCACCAGCCGCACCAATAACTAATGCACTAAAGTAGAAAAATAATGTTTGAAAAGAAAATAAAAAAACAAAGAATCATTACTATTTACCGTTTTCCTATCGAATTCACTTCATTAAAACCACTAAGTTTTCGTATGGCATACCAACTTGTTAATGAGACAAGTGGCAATGCAGATGCTTCTGCGTCTGATATATTATTCGGTTTTAAACAAATCTACAATAGATTAAAATGATTTCTATTTCTTTTACTGTTTACTTGAAATATTTACCTCATCTTCTCCAGCAGCACAATACTGAGCAAAACTACCTTGTCTTGTTACATCTAATGCACCGTAGACCTTTCAAACAGTAAAATATGAAATAATTAAATAAAACTCTCGTTTTGCTTTTACTTTTCTAATATTCCTACTTTATCACCGACGTTGAATTTTGTTACTTTGGGTCCTTTTCGTATAATTTCACCACAAAAATCACGACCCAATGTGATAGGGAACTCAAGTTTATTTGATTGATTCCCTCGTAATTGTACAAAATTTTTTACTGATTGATAAGCATCAATTAATTTACCACCATAACCCTCTAGCATATTAAAAAGAGAGACGTAGAAGACAAGGAAATTCTTGTTTTTAGTATTTTACCTCGTCTTCGAATGTCGATTGGATTAATACTACTGGCTGACACTTTGATTAGAACATCTTTTGGCGAAAATATTATTGGCAATGGTACACTATCTGAAAGAGTAAATTGCTGATTAGTACCATAATAGTATATAATCCAAGCTTGCATTCGACCAGCTGATAGTTTTGCCGATGGTATTGAATATAGAGTCGGTGCTTCATTTATTGATTTTATGGCATGATATACTGTACGTTTTAGAGATGAAAACGGATGAGATTTTATTTTTAACATCTAAAATATTTAACAGTAATCTTTAACAAAAAATCCAATGAGTAGCATGATGAATTTACATCCTCGAAGTACTTGATAAATTGCTATATGACGTTCATCGAGTTAAAAAAGAATGATGATTAATGACTCAATACAAGACCGAATAAAATTTTGATTAAATTGAGGGCGTAGGTTATGAATGTCTCTTAGGGCATCGCTGTGTAATGAAATAACGAAACTCAGTTAATGAAAGATCAAGTTATTTTACAGATTGAATAGATATTTTCTTAATTCGTTCTTTATATCTTGTGTCTAATCGGATTTCTATTAAGAGCTTAATTCAATCTTTTCTTTATTTGAACTGATTAATATCATCCATGAGACGTCTATAAGAGATTCTCTTAACTAATTAGTTACTTTTGGATATGTCATGATATACATACGCTTATTCATTCTTTTATCACTGAATTATATTAACTTAGATACTTCATTCTGTAATTTATTGTCATTTGATATAGTTAATAGTAAGAAAAAAAATTGAGTATGATTACATCTTATTATCATCTCGTATATCTTAACCATATTTTCGTTTAGATCTCGTTTCTTATCTATAAGAAGAGTACGCTGCATTTTCTTTTACTTTTACATAATTATATCTGTTATTTTATCTATCTAATCATCTAAACGATCTCATCTATAAAAGAATGAATGCACGCTCATCTATTTAATCTCTGAGAATAAATATACGTATATATGGTTTATTGCAAAAGAAATAAACAAACAACCAATAACAAAACAACGAGAATGAAGTATTCTCGCACCAAAAAAAAACTTTAAATAATGAAATAACTAGGATATATTCTTATTATCAACATCATCATTTTTGTCCTTTTCTCTGAGTAGTCAAAACAATATTCGGTGATGAAAATGATGTTGCTGTTGTTGCCTGCGTTCGAGGCCATATCGGATTCGCTATTTCCGGTAAAACACGTTCGATAGTAATTAACATATCGAATTCTTGATCTGAATTATATAAACGATGCAATGCTTGAATAGCCAATTCTTCTGTCTATTTACACATTATAAATATACTGAACATATATGAACAATAAATTCTATGGCAAACCTGAATTTTTTCAAGTGATTTATTACTGATTTGTCGAAGAGCTTCATGTGCTCGAGCTTCTTGATCTTGAATATGTTTAAATGACATTGGTATAACTGGTGAGTGTGGTGGCGGTGATGAAGCGATAGACATATTTGTATAGAGTGACGATGACGGTGATGATGGTGATATTGCTAATATTGACCATGGTTTAATATTTTCATGTTGAGGTGACGATGGTTGTACAATAGGCAATGAACGCGTTGATGGGGTTGTTGGTCTAGAAATTATCACAACAGAAAATTTCATCAGTATAAATAGATTTCTTATGAATATCGGACAAATAAAATATATCCTAAAATGTTTTGAAAATGATCTTATTTTTTTTTACATACACTGATTTTGTCATTGTTGTTTTTGGCACATTTATTTCTTTTTCTACTGACAGTATCGCTTTCAATGATATTGGCGACAGAACATTCGTTATTTTCCAAGGGTTTTTTGAGGAAGATTCATCCTTTGTATTTATTGATGGTTTGACTCTTTAAGAAACAAACAAAAGAACTATTTAGTATTCTATAAAAGTTATAGTATCGACTTACGTTTGTTCTACTGATATAGGTGTTATTATTGATTTATTAACATTTATTTCTTGATCAGCTGCTTTTTTTATTGCAGCTAATTTATCCGCTATAGGAAAAATTCCATAAGTTGATTTTTCGAAACACTTTTAATTTACCTTCTTTTTTAGAATAAACAGCACCAGGAATCATTGGTCGAATCAGACTTGCTGCTGCAGCATTATTCGATGTACTTGGTGTTGGTACATTCTATTCAATAAGATTTAATTATACAAAAATCACTATAAGATTACAATATTAACTAACTTTACTATTTTTTGATGTTTTTTTCGATGACACTGGAGTCCATTTTTCTTCTTCCGATATTTTCCGACGAACAGGTGTTGTCACAATAGGAGAACTTTCAATGGATGTTGTTGGTGACGATTTATTAATATTTTCCGATTCAGATATACGTAATCTTAAGGAAGAGCTTTACTGTAAAAATTGATTAGTGTTTGTTTGTAAGATAAATTTACTTGTTTGGTTGTTTTCTTTTCTGTTGAGATTGTTGTTTTTTTATTACAGCTGTTGCTTCATCAATATCATCGATGGATAAATTTTCTAATAACTCAATATCAATCAAGAGATCATCTAATGATGGACAATCGTTATAGGGTGTTATCATTCGATAATTCATACAGTCAAGCTATAAATGAAGATTTTCACGTTTTGTTTTAAATAAAAATGAAATATTTATCGTACTAAATTTCGATACGATTTGGTTAAATCAAATAATAATTGATTATCAAGATTATCAAGTAAATGTGCTTCAAGAAATGTAGCCATATTACGACAAATAAATTGTTGAACAAATACTTTCAATTGTTCAGCATTGTATGTAAGCGAAAATTGAAGAAGTTCAACAGCATCACGAAATGTAACTATGAATTAATGGAAATAATTAGTTTATTTAAGAGTTAAACAATTATTCTTTTATATTAAAATTTTACCTAAATTTGCTATATGAAATTCACAAATTTGTTTGAGTCGTTCGATTAGCAATTGATCTGATAGAACCAGAATTTGACACAAATATTCAATATTAACTAAAAATATGAAATTTTTATTAAATATTCTTGTCGATCATCATTAGAAGGATTAAGTTTGTTGCAGATCCCAATTTTCTTGGAAAAACTATAGGAAAACCGATAGTCTAAATAAGTGTCATGTCGACCGAACTTCTTAGATTATAAGTAATTGAATAAGTTTTTCAAGATAATGTCACGTTTCTTTGAGATTATCTCTTTAAGCAGAAAATCTGATACTTTCCCAACGAATTACTTTCGTCGAGAACCCACATGTTTCTACTTAGAAATTAGCGTTTAAAAGCTGATTATAAAGAAACATGATATTATATTGAAAAATTTACTTGAATAATAATAATAAAAGAAGACTTCTAAACTCAAAATCCTCTTTATCCATCGCTAATTTTCACTAGTACCTATCTAATAAGATTAGACTCCTTTGAAAAAAGGATTCATTACTAGCTGAACTGTACTTATCAACTAAATGATGTAGAATCGTCAGATACTCTATTCAATTAATTAATATATAATTTATCAAATTGATATTTAATTTGAATCGAAGAAATAGTAATAATGATTTGTAAAACTCAACTATTTTCAATAATTCCTTCTTAGTTTTATCCTCAATATTTATTCGGGTTCACAAGAGTCTCAGTAAATAGTTAATAACTTACATTTATTCGAAATATTATCCGTATACAAGTAATCGATAATAATTTCTAATAAATCAAATGGTATTGCCATTTTCAATTCACAATTACTTTGACTCTAAATATTTGAAATAATTAGATAACTTATCATTTGATTAATATTATATTTATCATACTTCCATCCAATCAGCCAGAAACATACTACGAAAATAATCAAGACGACTTGTTAAAATACATTTATGACATGAAATTTTTTTTCCGTCTTCAGCTATAATTGTAACATCATGCAATTCAGGTCTAAAATAAATACTTTTTTTTCAGCGATATTCTATTTCAATTAGAACAATATATTTACAATGCTTCTCGTGTATAGAAATAACGTTGTTTTATTTGACCTATTGATTCGTCTACTGTATTAGGACCTCTCTGTCGACTTTGTTTTATTGTTTCAAGTCTAAATAAAAATTTTACAAAAAAAAAACTTAGAATAAGAAAATTTCAATGAAAATCAACCTTTTTCGAAGACTCTGTAATTGAAATAATTTAGCTAGTTCTATTAATTGTTCTAATCCATGATTTAATTCTATATCACTTTGTTGTTCCAGATCAAATTCATTCGATGGTGATAGATTACCTTAAAATGGTATGTTACTTGAGATTTAAATAGACAATGAAAAGCAAACACGTACGACCAGTTTTTTTCTTCTTTTTAGATTTTGATTCGTGTTTTGCATGATGACGATGTCCTGAATTCATTGTGGCTTGCTGACGAACTCGTGCAAAATATCGATGATCATCAATATCGTCATTTCTGTTTTTTGTTTGTGTTAGATAAATGTTATATTCGTGTTCATTACGTGTCTTGATTTTTTGCATGAAATTCAACCACGGGCATCGATCTGTATAAATATATTCAAGAGTCAATTGAAACATTTCTGGATCAATAAAACTATTGGTATCATTGATAATTGTTAATTTATCGATTTGTGCTGTAGCTAATAATTGTCGAAAATATGAACTACGCATACATAAAATATATTTATGAGCTGGAAACGTTTGATTATTATTTATTTCAAGAATTATATCATGAATATGTTCAGCTTCGTTCAATAGATCACGTAAATTTTCATGAAAACTAGATTCTGGTTGACGTGGATATGCATATAAACTAAAGAAAATTAGTGTAAAACACTGGATTTTAATCTAATATAGTTACTGAGTAGCTGGATGACACTGAAGAGCGACCAATGAACGTCCTGTCCGATCAGTAGTTAATGCACGACATCGATGTAGTAATGGTATAGGTGATGGAGTTAAGTATTGATAAGCACGTTCATCGTAAATTGAATTAGACGAGGAATCTATGAATATAATTTATATTTGAATATTAAATGGTTCTTCTAATCTAATACGGGCATCGTCAATGACTAAGACTTTCATCAATAACAATGGGAATATATGCATCGAAACTCAATTAATATTGAATATCTTTTTTATGATGATTATTGTTCTTCAGTAGTTTCTAATATTGACGAGTCGTTATTTCAAAGCTCACATAGAATCAGATAGAATCAAGTTAAAGATTCTAACACTATGTTATATGGTAATGATTCAAAATTTAATCAAAATTCTTTTTTTTTTCAAGGCAAAAGTTCTCTATTCTGTTATTTTGCTGTATATAAACCAACACAGATTTTTAATTTCTTTTCTATGAGTGTAAACATCTTATTTTCACACAAATTATGTCGTCATTATCGTGCAAATCCCATATTTCAGCTGATAGACCTCACATCTATTTCGTACTGTATATTCTTTGTTAATCAACCGATGAAACTTCTACTATTACTCGCAATAGATCTTTGTATTGCAAGAAAAGATAATTCAATAAAAATAACAATCACTTAAGTACAATCTCTTAACGACAACATCGATTCCAAAATTTTTGTACACGATTTTCTTCATTTCAAAAGTCAATTACAAAAAAATAGAAATAATACTATTCATTTTCAGATAAAATCAACTAATGAATCTATATAAAAATTGATAATTATTTCTACACTTGTTCTTACCATATTCGATTCTTTTGTTAACATTCAATAATTTATCAAGACTCGCACTATAAGCTTGTCCAGTATTTGTTGAAAAAATAATAGCATTTGTACCAGCAACTATTTGCTCAATAGTCAGGCGTTGTCTTGTTGTCCATAAGCATAACTTTGCTCGGTTATTATTTGGTTCACGTTCATGATAGAGATATAACTAACGAGAAAAACAACACGACACGTGTCTTTATTGCATCAATATTGTCTTTACATACTTTTTTTGATTGTACATAAAATACTTTTAAATCATCATCAATATTTTCTTCATCAAGTACACCATTAGATTCAAGTTTTCCACCTACTACAGCTATTTCTGTTACATTTAATACACTAAATGAAAGTCTTGAATATTCATACAGAAAAAAATATATTTGTTATTGTTCTCTTACTGTTTAACAATTTTTCTATATTTATAATCATTTAAAACATAGATATCTCCTTTATTTGTATAACATATAATAGTATAATCATTACAGACAAGTTTTTGAACATGTTCAGATTGACTATTAAATTTAGTAACCAGTAATGGCTGTTGAATATATAAATCATTTCCTTTCGGGTGACCAAGATGTCCAGCATTGAGACCAAATGTAAATAATTGACTATCATCAACAATTAATGCTACATGAAAACGACCACAAGCTATATGAGTAACATTTCGATCTTTTATTTGACGAAATTGTATCTAGATAGTAAAAGTTTCATAGAAGTTTTATTCATAAATGTATTTTACTTTTGTTGGTACTAAAAGTTTAACCATACCAGGATGACCTAATTGATGATAATTATTTAGCCCACAACTCCATAAACATCCTCTGGCAGAAAAATATTATAAATTATAAAAAAAAAAAGATCGATTTCGGTTTTCTTTACTTCTCAGTAAGAAAATATGAACAATCACGTGTAATAGCAATATCAATACAACGATCTTGTTCAGCTTCTTTTATTGTTTCCATAGTCATAATTAATTTAGGAATCTTAAGAAAAACAAATTTATTTATTCTCAGAATTGTAATCTACTAATATTTCCTACCAAAACTGGTTCTTCATTATCATGCCCAAGGCGACCACCAACACCAAAACCACACGAATAGACTGATCCAGTATTTGATAAAAATAATGTATGATACTTATCCATTTTAACCTATAAGCATTTTTTTGTTTTATTATCTTTTTGTTGCTACATTTTTTGATAAAAACCTTTTTTATACATATTGAATCACGACGAAATATATCGATTAATTCAGGAACTTTTTTAGCTGTTGACTAGTAAAGAAAATTAAAAAATAACATAAAAAACCGTTGAAGAAGACATTTTTCGTACTTGACTATGTCCTAAATTTCCATTTGTATTTTCACCCATTGTATAAACTTCATAAGTTTCTTTAAAACAAAAGAAATATTTATTTGAATAATAATCCACAAATAGAAAAATTCACCAATATCTAATATTTCAGATGATGCTTCAATATATGTATCACGAATAACATGATCAATATATGTCATATAATCATAATCCAATAGACTTGTATTTGCACCGGCCTAGGAAATAAAAAAAAAGAACTCTTTTAATTAATTTTATTCGAAAAGATTATTATACTTTAATAAGGTTGATAGTATTATCGATTCTTCCATAGAATACACTATAGTGCAATGCCTAAAAAAAGGATTAATAAGAAAATTGATTTGACTAGATTGAAAATTGACTGTACAGTATAGCCTGATTCTAAATTTTTTATATTAATATCAACTTTTTTTTGTTTTAATAGCCAATCAATTATGGGCCATTTATCCGATAAAGCCGAGCATACTTGTAATAACGTTCGACCATATTTATCATGGCCTAATCGAATAAAGAAACTCTCTAGAAAAACAACAAGAATATTAAATTTAAATAACCTTTTGCGCAGTTTCCACATCGACATAAATAATTGAGTATAATTGGAATCGATATCGATTGTGATGCAACACAGATTAAATCGAGATAATGTGTTGTTGAACGGCATTTTGATGTACAATCAATTTCAAAGGAAACAACTGGCATAACTTAAATGTAGATTTAACAGGTAAGAAACAAATACATAATTACAAATAACATACTATTCAAAAAGACATTTCGTGAAACCGAAAATGAAAAGGAATTATGTCAGAATAGCAGTTAGTTTCGTAAACTCGAATTTGCTCGTTCAACAGTATTTCAGAGACGAAAAAGCGACGACGTTGCCAACAGGTGATGGCAGATAGTGGCGCTACAATCATCAGTATTTGAATAATACTCTAAGGAGATTTTTATTAAGTAAAAAATTGGTTTCTAATAATACATTGAAGATTTAATTTTATTCATTTAATTAATTATCTTAAACTTTATCTCTATTTTCGATTGTTCGATTTTGACAACAAATGAGAATCAACACTTGTGTGAAGCCGTTCTATACTTGATGTACTGTTATCATTCGAATCAGGATTTCCAATAGCAAATGTTTCAAGAAAAAGCAAAATGTACAGAACATCTGCTACTTTTGATTTACA
This sequence comes from Rotaria magnacalcarata, assembly GCA_900239745.1. Lineage (NCBI taxonomy): Eukaryota > Metazoa > Rotifera > Eurotatoria > Philodinida > Philodinidae > Rotaria > Rotaria magnacalcarata. The sequence continues at coordinate 69,709 of OENM01000143.1, read as the reverse complement.
CAGTACTGTTTACTTACTCAAAAAAGAAAACTGCACGATGTATACGTTACTAAAAGTATCTACACTCTCACTTCTGCACCTTAAAAGTTGTACTTAGTGTTAAATTAAAGATTATATTCAAATCAGGGCTGTCGTATCCTAATTTTTAAATAGAGTTTATGAAAGTTGGAATGACATACCATTACGATATAATTATTTTTATACTGTAGCACATCGTTGGGATGCATAACTTTCACCCTGCAACAGAAGGGTTAGCTGAGACAACTGCTTTCATCGAACACATCATCATATTACATTTTTTCTCGCGAATTTATTGTTGCGTTTTTCCCCAAAAACTACTCTTACACACAAATTATAATTTCAAAAATACAAAATTTTTAATTAATGAATGCTAAGTACCAAATTAACCAGAACTAATAATAAGTTTTATCATTAACAGTAAAACCTCCCCATGTTCATACCTAACTAATTTGAACACTTATTACCTCTCAAAAGTGAACAGTTGCTCAAGTTTGTACTTTTTTTATTGAATTAAAGTAAAATATGCTCATGCACACTGATTTAATTAAAATGAAAAATTAATTGCAAGGATAATAATTATAATTGATAGAAAATAAGCTGAACGAGATACGAAAAAAATCAGGCGTAAATAGAATGTAGTATAGTCCGAGTAAAATAAAGAAAATAGGAATGAGAAACATAGCCAAGAAAGGAACCAAATGAAGTTGACATAAAAGTATTGAAGAAAAATGAATTGATCATATGTCGATTTCAGTAGTGTCAAACTTGAAACTTGAATTCAGTTGAAAATAGAAAATTTCAACTTTCAACGTATGGCGATATATGTGTGAGTCACCATTCTTCAGAATACTATTGGTTTAAAAGTTGAAAGTTGAAAATTTCAATTTTCAATTGAATTCAGGTTTCAAGTTGGACATATATGGCTCATTTCGATACTAATGGAGCGACACTAATTTACTCTCGAACAAAAAATCTCATTGATCCAAGATAACAATAATGGTACTAATCTTACAGTACGAAAATTGGGAGAAAAGTACGCATTACCGAAACCATAGAAGAAGAGGACTCAATTGAAGTATCTCCCTCGTTGCCTGAAGCTCTTCATATTCTGTAGCGATTATATAAATTCGTATCAAAACAATAACTTGAACTTCGTCCAGTTACAAGCAAACTCAAGAAAAAGATGAGTGATCTCTAACGTGATTCCAAAGCGTCTAAAAGAAGTTGTATAAGAAAATTTTTGAACAGTTTCTGATCAAATTTTAGTAGTTTCTAATAATTTATTTAGCAATAGTAATTCGATGGTTTATGTTCAAAAACCAGTTTCCTCTAATTTATGTTAAATAACTAGTTTTTAATCAATTATTTGAAAAAATGTGGTTTTTTATGAATCACATTAAAAACACATATTCATCAAGTCCTTCGAGTATAAAACATTGTCGACCGGCTTGTCCACGTAACGCGCTACTTCGCTGATCAAATTTCAAAAAACTTGTTTTTAGATATGGACAGATCTAAGCGTGTTTTCTGGTACAATTTTTTATGCTAATTATGAATTTGGACTTTCTTTCTTAAAAAATTGAGTTTTGACATTGAAAACCACGCTTTAAAGTTTTCAAAAATCGTATTTTTAATTTTCTAACCAAGAAATTTAAAACAAAAATGCAGACTAATTACCATTCGATGCGGAACTTGATTCTTTACAAAATGGTCTGTTTATTTTTTTACTCTCATTTCTCAGGACAACTTCTAAGCTCTTGTACAGTTTCTAACTTACTGTACAATTATTGAACTCCTATTTCAATGTAGCAACTTGATTCTTTTACAGAAGGATATATGTACGGCAGTGATCAATATATATGTCGTGCCGAAGTTACTGTGAATGATTTGATAAGCATTAAAAAATCAGCGTAATTTTTTCGATATCAATATTAATAACTATTTTTTAATTTAATAGAGATAAAAAGAAATTCATTGAATCTTTTTTTTTTCAAAAAATATACAAGAAATTCACAAATACAACACAAGTAACAAACCTACATAATAAATTATATATATATTAAAATTATTAATTACCCAGGAGAATCTTCCGACCGTCTGAAACGGCGCCTTAAAAGGCAGGAAACGGCTAGAAAACGGTGAAATAAGGCGTCGTTTTTCACCTTATTTCGCCGGAATCCGTCAGCTCGTTTTGAGGGCCGTTTTTTTAATAGAAAACGGCCATCGTTTTTCTCCGGTTTTGACATCGTAATCCGGCCTGACGGATTACGGCGCGTTTTTTAACGTTTTACACCGTTATTACGACGTTTAAGGCCGTTTACGGACCGTTTTCTTTCACCTGGGTACGACATGTTGTTGAATTATGACATCGTGAATTGCATAAAATTTTAGCTTGTTTACATTTGCATTTGCTAGTTGTACAACCACCTTGGCATGAACATTTTAACATTCCTTGTCCACCCCAGGAGAATCATTCCGATAGTAGAATCCTATCGGATTCCGACAAGGGGTAGACAATGAATATATCGAATATCGTATGAGTTTCAATAAAACCGACGAAATCTTATGGGATTCCTGGACACGGACCTACAGTAGGATCCTTGGTATCGGATCCGATGTCGGATTTTAACGGAATCCAACTCTATCGAATCATCCTTACGTTGTGATGGCTCAAAATNTTCTCTTAATGATTTTTTAATACCTTGATCGACGTTTTCAATTAATATAGTTGGTGTTCCAGTTGTCTTTGATATTTGATGAAAACTATAATAACCATTAATGATACTTTGTTCTACTCCTAATTTGTATTTGTCATCTTTTATTTCCATAACAATAACAAGTACATTACGCGCGTCAGTTGGACCACGATCAACATCTGCTACTGGAATCAACTAAAAAAATGATTATTTATTGAATAGTATTCGAGTCAATATTACTTACAACATTATCACCAACGTTTAGATCAGCTAATTTTATGTCGTTTAGCTGTATTCAGTAAAAAGATCATCAGCTTCTCGTTTTTGACCTTGTCATGCAGTTTCACAAATATCATTTGTTCTTTTAACTCTATTGGAAAGTAATTCATTACTTTTTTCATTTTGTTCAGTAATATTTAATTGATCATTGTCTCTTAATTCATCATTAATATTCGGTTCATCAATATTTAAGTCATCTTCTTCGCTATTACTTGTACAGAATCCGTCTACGACGCCGTTTCGGATGGTTAGAATAATCGGCTTGGGTTCTTGTAATATCAACTGCTCAGGCAAGAGTGGCACAGATGCGAAGACGACTCTAATTTATTTTTCATCTTTCTCCTAGTGTTCTCATGCGTTTTCGTGTGATGCAGTTATCATCGAATTCAAAATAAGCAAGAGTATACATTTTTAACGTAGATATGAAATTCTTATCGTAGTATATTATAGTGATGTGTGCAACTGTAACCACATGTACATATTAAGTAAGTATTCTAAAACGAAAAGAATTATCATAGTGACTTAAATTCGCTATATATTTTTCTAGATTAGAACTGCAATAGAAAAAGTAAAAACCCATCCTTCTTTCACTCTCTATTATTATTGTTACTGTCTCCCTGAGTAGCTGCCTAATCCGAGTTCGAATATATATGGAGAAAAGAAAAAGTTAAACTAAAACTAAATCTAGGAATATATTTAGTTTTAGTTTAACTTTCCGATACATGCGGCATATATACCCTTCACCCGCTCCCACATTTGAGCACTCCTCCATGGTAACCATCACCCACACTCACACTTGAAGTATCACGGGTACCTCCTCCCCTGTACCCCTTCCGGGTACCCTTCACCCACGCCCTCAAGAACTAGGCATCTCATGACAAAATGAAAGATGATTTTCTTTATTAGTATGAGGGTGAAAAAATTCAGAAGTCTCCCAGATCGGGTAAGTACGATTGTTTACAGTCAAATATGAAATCTGTAATCTTCCACCTGTGAATTAATTAAATTACACTCATTATTCTTCAAACAACATCTGCAACAATTATATCTCAAAGTACATCAAACTAGGTGATAGACTGATTTTGAATTCCTGAAAATAAACTTCATTAGAAAATTTTCGATTTAAATAATTTCACATAAAGTAATTATGATTTTTATCATCGTTTGCAAAGCATAGCTGTGAAGTAAATGCAGCGAATGCTCCAGTCATAGATCTTAATATCTGTCTCTCTGGAAATAAGCCACGGTCAAGATGTATTCTTAGAAAAATGAAAGATTTTGATGATGAATAATTTGTAATAATGAATCCTTTTCTGTTTTTGACTAGATTGCGCAAAAATCGTTTGACTATATTTTGTTGGAAAAAATAAAAATAGATGTCACTAAGGAGAAATGCATCTGCTATTGATTGCGCAAAAAATAACGTCTCTCGACCCTCTTCTGACAATATACCAGCAAAGAAAACTTAAGCTAAGAAACAAACGAAATATTTGTTTAGTAGTTGAAATTCTTCTATCTGTTTTTCTTTTTAGTAAAAATTATCTTTCCTAAAAAACGAAACTATTTGATGAGTCATTTCTAAATATTTTTTAGAACAAAAAATCTCGCATTTTCACTCCCCCTGAACTTTCTACTGAATTTTCATGATATTTTCTTTTGTTTTTAATAATTTATATTTATATCAAAGAAAAGCTTTTCTAATATAGCATTCATTTTTAAAAGACATTCTTATTTCTTTCAAGTATGTTCACCCTTTTTTGTTCGTTGATCTTCAATGGAAAACAAAACTTTTACACATATTCAAAATTCTTCATCCATAGTTAATCATTCATTCAACAGTGATACACGTATAGCAAATGCTTCCAATTCATTTGTTCTTTCTCCAACAATAAACTCGTCAATAGCAGCAACGTCATCCTTACAAACTTTACAGGTGAGGGAAAAGTCAATAAAAATAGCATAGATATATGTGTGAGCTATATTAAAATCTATTTCATTGTTTAGACTATTCCTGTAACTCGATCAATTCAAATTTATCCTGACAACAATAATAATAATAATAATAATAATAATAATAATAAGGGATCAAATATTGTTATTACTCAGCCAACATTCAAGTGCGTTAATATAAATAAAAATAACTATTCAAGATAATTGTTGTTATTATTATTTCTGCAGAAAATTATTAGGTGAAACAGTCAAACAAGAGCAATTAGAAGATAACTATACACAAGAAGAATATTCTATAGTAAAACATAAAGTAACAAGTGCTGAATCAAAAATAAGCAATACTCAACCACCGACAGGTAATTAATTTCTTGAGAAACTTCTATGACTATTGTTTCTTTTTCTTATCAGTTGTTACTTCTGTTAATCTTAATCCACGTGAAACAATAAACGGCCTTTCAAATATTTCAATGGCAAACGTTGGTGCTCATATTATGTCTGCATTAAATCCAGCTCATTTGCCAGATGGAACTGGAAATTATTTCGTCTCAAGTAAAAAGACTCGCGCTAAAATTGTTACATTTGTAGAATCTTATATAATTAAGTTAGAAAATAAGAATTGAATCTCATCTAACAGATAATAGATATTAATAGGCTATTTGTAAAAAAAATCATTATTTAAAGAAAAATCTTTTCTTTCAACATTGATGACTATTGTTATGTTTGATGGTATTTGCTGAATAGTGTGTTAATCTCCAATGGCTTATGACCTAAGTATAGTATAGAATTACAGGATGCAATATATTTATACATAGAAGTTTACTCGATAATTATCTTTTATTAATTAAAATTTATCTAATTTTTGTCTGAAAGTTATATACGTATGATCTCGTAAGATGTAGAGAAGAAAAATTCACTTGGGAAATAACCTGATTGCAACTCGTTCTTTTGACTTTATATTGGATATACAAGGAGTTATTGATAAACCGTAAAGAGCTTATTCACAGGAGTTCTTAAAGTTACCCTATAGTTGTTGTATCTATTGTTTGATCGATTTATAGTTGTTTAGTAGAAAATCAAATGATATGATTCTTATGTAAAATTTGATTCATTGATGTAGATCTAATCGACAATAGAATAATAGGATTATTTCACCAAATAGAATATTTTTTTATTAACATACTGCATTTTGAAGAAGATTCGTCTATCCTAACATGTTAGTATGAAATGAAAATTTTAGAGAAATCTAACATTGCCATTAAAATAAAAGAATATTTTCCGTTGACATATTTTTAATATTCTGCGGATCATTAGACGCATCTGTGGTCGAAATTGCATTACTTAATTTCATAATATATACCTAAGGAAGATGGTAGAATTCAATAAAACGATCATCACTAAGTTCTTCAAGTAACATTCTGTTTTAGTTTCGCTAGTACCATCATCATTTGAATGTTTTTTATGTGTTTCTAATGATGAATTCTTACTCTTTGAACTTAGGTTTGCCAAGTGATCTAGCCTCTAATTATAAAGTACATCCATCTTCAACCTCTGATCTGCCATCGCCATCGAATTCATCGAATTCTTCGAATCCTTCATCATCCAATCAACACAATCATTCACACCATCAAACAAAACGACATGGCGAAGGTAATGACCCTAGTAGAAAACGAGAAATGCGCTTACAAAAGAATCGGTAAATATAAAATTGTCTTGAATATTTTTAAAAGCTTATATAATCTAAATTTTTTAGCGAAGCAGCACGTGAATGTCGACGCAAGAAAAAAGAATATATAAAATGTCTTGAAGAACGTGTAACTGGACTTGAAAATCAGAATAAAGCCTTAATTGAAGAATTAAGACAATTAAAAGAATTGTATTGTCAACGAGAAGAAACTAATAATACCACTAATAATAATAAAACGACAACCACAATACGTTAGGAAAAAAATAACTAAATAACAGTATTTTTTCTTGGTTATCTATCTGTATACATTTATATTTTTATCTTCATTTCCTATATTAAACACTTTTTTGTTTATTGTGGAAAGAGTTTTTCTGTTCTTTTATTGTGTATTTTCTTGTCTACTGCGTGTATTATTATTATTTTTTTTTGTTTTTGTTTGATTTTATGTGATTTTGTTTTGTATTTTAAAGTTTGTATTTTGTGACAACGTATGAAGAACAGGAACGAAATAAACACAGTGCATGTGTTCTTTTATTTATCATATATTTTTCTTTACTTTTCCTTATTGTAGACATGGACATTGACAAAATTTAACAAAGTAAGTTGCATTCTTTTTACTAGAAATTTATAATTAGCATTGATGTAAAGAAAATGGTTGTTGTATAGAAATTGAATTAATTATTTTACGTTTGATCTTTGAAGATCTGTATAGTATGTAGCCATATACCTTTCATTAGAAAATATTCACATAATAAATTTCAATTCTAGAGAAAATATCTCAACAGTTCTAGTAAAGTCTATTTCAATTTACGTTTGTTTTAGTCATCGATGAATGAGGGTCTTTCATTTTCAATCTATTTAAACTGCTTAAGAGCTACTGAATATTTTGATGTGTCTATCAAAACGCAATCTGTACCTATAAGTATCGTAAGGAAAAACGTTTCGTTTTATCAAAATTTTTTGACTCACAAAGCAAAAGCATCTGAGATATTTCAATTGGTGATAAGTTTTTTTTGAAGTACTCATCGAGGTCTATTCACTTTCACAATTTCAAACATCTATGATGAGCTGATCTGTAAGAAGAAAAGATGCCGGAAACGAACAGAGCTTTCATGTAGTTTGATGTCCATCATTAATCTTAGCATAGATCTATAGTAATATAATATAATTTTTCTATGGTACAACAACCATAAAGAAGTCAGATGATATTGTTAAAGTTAGAATTTGCGTATGAAAACAGTTAGTGAAGGAACGGATTACGCAAGCAAACAGTTGAAAACTTACTACTTCTCTCGATTTAATTGATATTTTTTCTTCTATTAATATTAGAAAGAAAATAACAATATTAGAGAAAATTTTTTATTTTCTATTTGTTTTATTAGTCCTCTTAAAAGCTATGGATTTAACTGTTCCATCATCATCAAACTTACACCGCTCTCATTCTGATCGTGATCTTATCACAACGGAACGTCGTATAAGTCGACCTCGTTTAGCAAGTTCATCATCATCATCATCAACCATTCCAATACAAATAACAGCTACATCATCAATACCTTCAAATACTTCCGTACCAGCATCACCGCTTTTATTACCATGGGATCGTTTACAAAAATGGTTATATGGCATTGCTGTTGTTACATTTGATCTTGAATTAGGACAATCCATTGAACTTCTTATACCAAATCATTGTAAATTATCAGATAAAGAAAAACTAAATCTATCTTATTTATCGTTTCCCGATGCTAATTCAACATTTCTTGGTGATATACAATATCATTTTCGTATACGTCATGAATCAAGTTTACCAACGTATTATCAATATTATAATTCTATTGTTCCACCAGCTCTACAAGTTGATAGTAATTCACTATTTGGTTATGTACATTTTCGTCAAATACGTGATAAAACAGTGAAACGTGGTTACTTTCAAAAATCACTTGTACTTCTATCTAAACTCCCATTTATATCATTATTTATCTCCATTGTTAGTCAACTTGGTCCAAATTATTTTCAATATGGTTTAACAAGTTTAGAAACATGTTGTCATTTAATGGATCGTCAATGGCCAGAGCCCGAACCGGGAAAAACTTTATTACTACCTTTATTAGGTAATGTTCTTCAAGTACGTATTCCGACACATGGTGATAAACCATTCTCATCATCAGATCTTATACAATTTCGTTCCATTGTTAATGAAACAATGTCAACAACTACTAATTCGAGTAGTGGTAATTCAATTAGATGTCCTATTGATGATGACACAGATATTGATACCACATCAACACATAATTCGCAAACCAAACAACAACAAGTAATTTAAATTTTGATAAATGTTGTATTTCTATTGTAGAATTGTTTTTTGTTTTAGATATTAACTGCGACTAAAAGCTATTCATATACATCGTTTGAATTTTTACAAAAGCATGAACAGCAATTACCACGTTTAATTCCATTTGTACATGATGTTAATACGTATCAATCATTGTTTTCTGTTTTAACACACATTCAATTGTTATGGGAATTAATTTTATTAAATGAACCCATTGCTATTTTTGGAAGTTTTCCTACCTACTGTTCCCAAACTGTTCAAGCACTTGGTAAATTATACTAATTAATTTTACTTTTCTTAGAAATAATACATTATTAATAATTGATGATTTTAATTTCATAATGACGTTAAATTATCATCATAAGTGTTAGTTTTATTTGTAAAAAGTAACAACTAGCACACTACGGAACTATCAAATGAAGCTAAAATTTCAGATACTATTGCCCTCGTCAGTGGAAGTTTGGACCTAAATATATCATATTTTTGCGAATAAAAAAGTTTAGTTTATTATAAAAATCGAGGAGTGATGCTTATAGTCATATTATAAATCTAAATTCATATTAGTTTTATCTATTAATAATAATGATGGCCACTAATTAATGAAAATACTAAGCTCACAAAAATTTACAGCGTTAACAATTAGGGAATCGAAACTATTGATTGTGTTTCATAACAATCACATCATCTTTTGTTTCCTAGATTTGGCCATGCTTTATTCATTGATATTATATAATATCAAGAAATGATGCAATGCTTTTTTACTGTGAACTAAAAACAGCTTGTATTTTCTATAACTCATTTACTAAATGAATAGCGTGTTATTTTTCAAATATGAAATAGAAATTTTATTTTTTCGTTTACTTTTAGTTCACATAATATGGCCATTAAGATATGCATCTGATTACCGCCCATTTTTTACTATCCATAATAGTGAATTTCAAGAGATTACATTTAATTCATCAAAGAAATCTTCGAATAAAATTTCTTCTTCATCCACTCTACCAACACAACCATCGCTAATCATCGGCGTAACAAATCCGTTCTTTTCTAAGCTTCTTAATCGATGGCCACATATAATCCGTGTTAGTGAGAATAATGAAGAGCGATTTAAATCTAAACACAATGAATATTTTCTTGGCGTAGAACATGAAGAAGAAGACTCATCCATAAATGACGTTGAAGATAATACAGATTTATCATCATCGCCACAAACACCAAAACAAGCATCATTAAAAAGGTTTGGAACTAATACAAAACCATACAAGCATACACGTTCAATTAATAGTAATTCATCACATTTAACATTCGATATAAAACCTGGTTTATATACTAAATATAAATCATATTTACAACGTGATAAAACCATATTAAAAAAACTTCAATCGACTAATTCTCAGCAACGTCCTGACACAGTTCAAAATGCTTTAATACGTCGATTTTTTCTTGAATTAACACAAAGTTTTATTATTCCACTTGAACGTTATTTTACAAGTCTTTTACCATTACGTAAATATTATCAACCAAATCGTAAACCACCAACAATAAAAGATTTTGATAATGAAGATTTTCTTAAAACACTCGATCAATATGGACCACAATTAACATCAGGTTTGAAAGGTGATTGGAAAGAATTATATAAACATTTTCTATTAACACCCAACTTTTGTCTTTGGCTATCAAATCGACGACAAGAAGCAAATGCAAAGATCTATTCATTATATATTGAAACAATAGCTAATTGTCGTCTTGAACAAGATTTAAAACTTTCGAAATTAACTGAAATCGAATTAGTTGATTTGGTCTTAAAGTTCAATGATTTAATTCAACGTTTAGAATCGAAAACAGATGAATTATTATTGACAATCGATCAAACAATTACAAATGATTATATGGAAAAACTAAAAGGAAAAATTAAAGTAATCATTAACGAGAAACTATCTGATGATATGAAGATATTATTTGACAAACAAGTTAAAATATCTTTATCGTAACAATTCTTAATCAATAAATGAAATCGGTGATTATAGTAAACTTGTTGCTTTTTTTTCTCTTCACTGTAATTCAATACTCGTGCGTTCAAATTACTATTGTTGTACACTTATTTAATGTATTTTCTTTTTTTCATTAGATTGTTATTTAAAAGAGCAAAATAATCTGTTTATATAAATGCAAATAAATTGAATACTCATTAGGGGGGAAAATAAAAAGTGCACTTGCAATAAGAAACTATCTGCCTTTCTATTGTTTATTTATTAGATGCTCAATGATGAATTTGAGTTTATGCACCTATAAATCTTTTTGTCGAACTGCTTGTTTAAGTATTTGGTAAGATTTTCTCGTTGGTTAGAAAACTAAAATCTTATTAGTTTTTAATATATGTTAAGTTAAGAAAAAAGAATTTGAAAAGCTCACCTTCATCGGTTAAATATACTTTAAAAAATAACTAAATCCAGCCTATTGAAGATTGAATTTTCTTATGTATATTTTAGGCAACCGATTCGTTTTATTTCTACAGCACTACCCGACAATTGGTATAAACGTTTACCTCCTATTGATGAAAAAGATATTGAAGAAAAAGCTATCAAAGGCTCAGGGCCCGGTGGACAAGCAATAAATAAAACACATAATTGTTGTCAAATAAAACATATTCCAACGGGTAAAATAATTGTGCTTAATTTTCCGTCATAGTTTAACCATATATTAAAAAGAAAACTATCCGAAAAAATGTTAAAACATATAATGAAACAGAATTATTTCTTATTTAGGTATTGTTGTATCATGTCAGCAAACTCGTTTTCTGGAAAAAAATCGTTTTCTTGCACGTCGTCAATTACAAGAAAGATTGGATGTTTTGTATAACGGTGATCAAAGTCTTGTTGCACAATATAAACGTGAAAAAAGTGAAAAAAAAGAAGCTAAACGTTCAGAAACAAAGAAAACTTTAGAAAAAAAACGTGCATTTAAATCTGAACAAGATATTTATTCAGCTAATAATACAAATGATAAACAACCAGACAAATCAAATCAATGAACATTCACAAAACTATTTAGTTCTTGCATATATATATATATATATTATATCAATATATGAATAACTTAACTAGAAAATAAATGTAAATTTGAATGTTTACATCGATGAAAAAATCTTTTTTGGCAATCGAAGTACTTTCAATGTATATCTTCACATGCATCTTAAAGATTAGCGTATAACAATTCGTGAATCCTATATTGAACTGAATTTCTACACACATTAAAAAAAACTATCTTCTTCTGTTAATATGTTTCCACTTCGATCTCATTCAAACGATCGATACAGAAACAACAAATCACTCAAGTTTTACAATGAGTGGTATGCAAATATATTTATCTATGGTAGGGGTGCTGATAAGCGTAAAAGAACCAAGATTCTAATCAGTACATATAGATTTATTTTTTGTGATGTATATCATGTCAAAATTTGTTTCAAAATACAATGCAAGACCTTCATATTATTCTCATCTTTTCTCTCTCTCTCTCAAGATCATAAGANTATTGAACCACCGTATAGTGCTTCTACTTTAGTGTGAAAATACAATGATTCATTGTGATTCTTTTGAAAAGATTGATAGAGTATATTTCAAAGCAATATCTAACGTCATAAGAACTGTCTGTGTTGAGAAATTTCTAATATATTGGAAATCAATAGAAACATTTACTTCTATTCTATATAATTTATTAATAGGTTTTTTTTAGAACCTAATTTCTAAAGAAACATTACAATTAATAAATAAATTTACAAATATATTTTCATAGATGAATTCGTAGATGGTGTTCGAAAGACTAATAACATTTTATGGTGTGCCGTTTTAATTTGCGCTAAAATTTTTCTTGAGCTTGTTATCTTAGTTGTTGAAATTTTGTTCCAATTAATTGGTGAAACTATTTCATTTGAATCAACAAAGCCTGGTGGTTGATAGTCATCAGGTGTTATTGATGAATTATATTGAATTTTAACACAGAAGCGATAACTCGATCGATTATCAATCGATTGAAGACGTTCATCGACAAATTGATTGATTTGTTCTAATGCTTTCAGTACTTGTTGTTGTATATCATCAACTGATGTTGTACTTGAAAAACTTTCATTATGATTATCGATTCCAGTACTATTATAAGCAAAATAATATTCATACATTTCAAGTATTGAATCATCTAATTTTGAAATAACAAAAAACGTAGCCAATTTTAGATAACCATTGGAAAGAGCTTGATGTACACCTTGAATCTAAAGTATTCATGAACGGAAATTAATTTAAATAAAATCATCAATACTAGTGTCAGAATACCCATGAGAAAACTGTTGAATTAAATCGTTGTTGTTCAGTCATGGATGATGGTCGAGTGAATAATGGAACAAATAATGAACCTAACTTTTTTGATGAAAAATGATCATTTGAAAAAATGTGTCGTCTAGCTGTTAGTGCTGATAGAGTAACAGTAAACAGACGATGAAGAAATAAAGCTGAATCTGATTCAGTAGTAATATCCAGTGGAAAAAATTTACACCATTCACGGGAATCAATTGTCGACATCGATGTTACTACACGAGCAAAATTTAAATTTAACGTATATCTATTATGTATGCTTACATATATAAACCCTTCGTAGTACTAGCCACGTTTTTCTTTATTATTTTTTTTTCGTTCAAAGTTATACTAAATGAACACTTAATTTCTAGATGTCAGTACAATGTATAAATAAAGAATATCTATTCGAACAAGTTTAAGAGATCTATATTGTATTTCACTGAATGATTGTATGTTGACAAGAGCAAGAATGTTTTTCAAGCATCGAGCTAAATAACGAATTTGTCAGCGATGCCGTATGTTTGAAGTACATAATAAACATTCAACATATAGAGAATCATTAATTATGCGTCAAAAATTGATTTCGATTATATTGTGACGCGCAGTAAAATTTTGTGGATATAGTGGATATTATGTTGGTTCGTATATTTTACCAGAGTTAGCCTCTATGAATAGTCTTCGGCATACCAAGATTGTGATGACAAGCTGTCTTCGAGCTCATTACGTGTCAAAGTACAATAAATCTCATCATATGTTGTATTGATAAGTTACACAAGATTTTATTGAAGAAAGTTCAATATATTTGTAGCCTGTAACATGACTTATCCAACATCCTGATTTTGAAATTTATGGCCTGATAGAAATCTGATTTCAGGAACTGATTTTAGTTTTTTTCCTACTTAGCGAGTAGGAATATCAGTTACTGGTAAAGAGAGTCGATGTAATGAAGTGGATTTTAAAAGTAATTCTGATTCCGATGATTATAATGATAAATTTGATCTTACATATCATATATATATTGAAAAGAAAATGATTTAGATGTGATTTGACCGCTTATGGGTTTATCCACTTGATGTTGAAAATGTATTTAATTTAGAGAAACTAGTTTAGTTTGTAACTATATCATGCGAACCGATCTAAACCAACTGGTTAAATCTGTTTGTTTTTTTGTGAACACTGGCTAACCGCGATTTATATCGCAGTAAGTCAATAATTGGCCGTCGAAAAGGTTATTTTTCCAACTAATGAGGAGGTATCGTGACTAACTGTCAGTCACGAAAAATAACCGGATTGCGTCGCCAGTTCTTGATAGGTCTGTTCGATATTATTATTTAGGATTTCTTCTTTAAATGCATTTCATGCATCACTTTTAAGTCCCACGAAATGTTAACGGGATAATAATCGAAATAAACTGAAACAGTTTTGTTTTAGCTATAAATTGAAGATTAAAATGAATATTCATTATGCTATTTGTGGATAGCTTTACGATTATCTTTTAAATAAAACGAGATCGTTGACAACAGATACATTCTTCATATACGCATAGTCATATTGCAAAAGTGTTACAAATTGTTTAGTAAATTTATTATATATTTACTTTACATGTTTTGAATTATACTACGTATAAATGATTAGTTAGCTTTAAATTTTCTACTTTTTGTGGATTTTATACGTACACGAGTACAAGCATTAGGATTTTATCAAATAAAAAATACCAAAAGTTTCTCGAACTTCAAAGAAAAATCTCCTGATTGTTGTTGTCCTAATTTAGAAAAACAATTCTTCTGACGAACTTCCAGTTTTCTTCAAAAAATTACTAAATTCTGAAATTTGTATTTAGTGAACCTGGTCGTGCTAATGACTTGTAATTTTCTGGTTATTTCACGTACAAGTGCAATAGTAAAACAAAACCGTATTAATTATTTCTGTTAGGGGTCGTGCTCACGAAGAGTGACGAATACCGTTAAATATATTTTTTTTCTTTCTATTTATTCTCAAAGAAAACAAGGAGAAAACAGAAAAGAATACAAAGGTTAATCAAGGTCAAAGAAAAGAAGCAATAGAACGAAAAGACAGAAACAGAAATGTATCAAGAAGGAGAATAGAAAGGATCGAGGCAGTGGCGGACCCAGGAATTTTTAGAGGGGGCGGCGCTTTCTAATTATATAATACGACGCAAAGAAATTCTTTTCGAAAATATATAAATTAAAGTACTACAATTTTCTTTCCATTGTTTATTTAATTTTTGCGCAATATATCTATAATTTTATGGAAAAAACAACTTTTTTAGAAATAAAGTTGCGCAATAAAATCTAAGAACTAATCGACGACTGAACTTAGCGAATTCATCGATGTAAATTAGTTATAATTAACCAGATTTTTCTAATTACTTATTTTCATGATTTTTTGTGGAACTTTTATTATTAAACTAAAACAGTTTTCGAATGTTTGACACTAACACCTTGTGGTTTATTTTCTTGTTGAAAGATATGATTTGGTGAATAGAAGAATCACAAAAACATTTCAGGTAGCACTTTAAAAAAGACAGCAATGAAGCTGAAAACGAACAAACGCTATTTATATTTTTTGATATACTGCTTACGTAATATTCAAGAGGATGACAATCAATTATAGTTTTCCGATTCCCTTCGGTTATTCATTTTGTTTTCGACCTTCTAATATTATTTAAGCCTTAAAAACGATTTCGTTGTCCCGTCTATTCTCAGGGGGTGGTGAGCGCCGGGTAGTCGAACTAGTAGATCCGCCAGTGGATCGAGGTGTATGTATAGGGATACACCGTAACAATTGTTTTTTTAGTTTCTTGTAGAATCTCAGGTGTAACATTCTGTGGTAGAGTCCATCGGGTCCCGTCTGAAAATTTTACTGATTGGATATTGATTGGTAGAAAAATTTGATCTATAAAATAGTATTCTATGATTTTTTTTCAATTTTTGTTCGCTTTATTCAAAAAATTTTGAACTCATTTATAAAAAGTTCAAGATTTTGTTGTCCGGTTTGAAAAATTCCTTTGGAGTTTTGAGAATGCCTTTAAATTCTGAAATCTGGAAACATTGACCAGGTAGACCTGGGTTCAAAAGTCCTGATTGACTGGTGTGACGATTTCTGACAGAAGAAGTGCTAGCATTGATGGAGCTATGCTTTATTTCATTTCTTCATATCATGAATCGTACCGATTACACAAAAAGCACACATTTAATACTCAACCATCCGAGAGAACGAAAGCTGATGACATTTAAGGACAAACGCTAAGGATATCAAAATAAATAAAAAACATAGAGAAAGGACAAAAAAATAGTCACGCTAAACTGTGAGCGTTACAACTGTGCCCAGAAATTATTGGACTCAATGGGCTCTACTCAGTGGACATACAATCACAACAAGTATTAATAGTAGTCGATGTACTTGCTATACGGTGTAAGATTATAATATTTTCTTCTACCTTTGGTTCATCAGTAATATAAGTAATGGTTTTCTGCCCGTTACGGCTCAACTTATATACTTTATCGTGTTCGCTTTATTCGTATGTTCGCACATTGACCTTGTGACCCTCTAATTGCTATATTGCGTGACCTTTCCCTCTTTATTTTTATCCACTCGTGTATGATCACTCTCTCTCTCTCGTATATAAGGGAAATGCACGACTAGAAATGTGCAAATAACACAACACACCATCATGCGGACGGACTTAGGTAACACTCTATGTTTGTTATAATGTATTCTTCTAGTTTTAGTGCTCTATTCATATTAGTATTTAATTCATAAGGTTCTACAGTAATTATTTACTCTGATGTCTGCAATCGCTAACGCCACATATAGAATTTTTCTGTCTATGTTCATTTTCTTTTGTTCTCGATTGATTCTACGATATATATCAACCGACGAAAAGAGGAGTCCCCTTCACATTTATTGCTGCATTGATTCTACTAATTAATACAACAGTCTGATCGAGAGACATAACAATTGATGTTTTTCTATTTTTGTGTCTGTGAATGCTTTTCATCAAACGAAGTTGATATCTTTTTTTCTAGATATATCACGCTCACCTTTGCGTCGTCAGAGTAAGTATTTTCATATATTTCTGTCTTTTATTAACGAATGTAGTCATTTAAAGGGCCTTTTTCGTCCAATTCAGCACTAAACCATATCTATTCGTTTCACCATCAATATAATGTGCCACAACAGAAACTTACCCGTAATGATAAGTAAGATGTTAGAGAGGCGAATTTATTCATAGAAATTTCGAATAATTTTGCTTCCTTTAACCCTTCTACATACTACATATTCTTACTTTTCATATATCTTTTCGTGTATATCATATGTATGCGTTTGTTGTCTGATTGTGATAGTAGCCCCTAGACTCTTGTATTCTTTATTTGATTAGTTTATATTAGAATACTGACCTAAATCTTATTTGCTTCTTTCAGAAAATGCAACGCGTTCTGTCGTTCGTAAGTATTTGTTCCATACAACACATAGACATTTTGCATGTTTTTATATTTTTATCTTGCATGATATTAGCGTTTTTTATATTCATATTGGTGCATGCTCTACCTTTTCTTCATCCTCAATTTATCTATCCTCATTAATTTCTCTCTTTAATTTTAGCCAAAATCCCTCGAACAACAGCTGGCCGAAGTAATACAGCAAATCGCCACTGTAAGTATTTCTGACAACGTCAAATAAGTTTAATAATTTTCTTACGTTTTAGCAACATCTCCACCACCAACAACAAATCCAACAGCAACAGCAACACTACCAACAAGAGATACAGCAGTAGCACCGCCACCACCAACAACAACAAATCCTACAGTTGCAACACCAAGTTGAACAACTGCAACAACAGCTGCAACAAAACGCTCCCCAACCCCAACAGCACAATGTTCTTCAGCACCCATCACCCCCAACAGATCAACCACACACCACACCACCAGCAGAACAACCAGAAGTTCCACCACCCCAGGTTCAAGAAAACGGCGAAATGTGATGAAAATCAATGTCTTATTGTACCGTTTATGGCCGTTTCATACCTTTTAAGACGCCGATTCAGGTGGTCAGAATGATCGCCCGGACAACAACAACAAGTTCACATAGGAAGAGAGGTTCCTCAACACCAGCAATTGAGAACACGAACGGCAAGGATGAGAAGAAGACTTCAATACCTTGTTCGTCCTCATCCTCGTGCTCATGTGCGTGTCATGTGATTATCGTCGGACAACTAATAAGTAAGAGTATATCATTTTATCCTAGATGAGAATTTTTAGTTTTACTTTCTAGATAACATTCCAGCAAAACAAATACAATTTACGAGCAATTCGGAAATTAAAAATAATGAAGAATTCATCGCAATACCTTTGATTGAATGTACGTAGAAATACACTAAATCAAATCAAATAAATATTGAATTTTCTTATATATCCTTTAGATAATCCATGTGTTTCATTACGATGAAACTCTGGCGCAGTTACGTTGTAACTGTGATCGCACTGTGACCCGTAATTGCGGAAAATTGCGACGTAACTACGCGTAACTACGATGAAAAGATCGTAGTTACGCATAACTGCGGCCAAGTTTTTCGCAATTAAGGGTCATAGTGGCGTCACAATTGGTACAAAAGATGACATAGCTTAGATTTTCATTTTATTTGTATTTTTATTGTTTAAAAAAAACGTTTTTGCACACAAAATAAAAACAACACTAAAATTAAAATTTTTATAAAAAATAAAAACAGTTTTTAAATAAAAAAATTTCACGATAAAAAATAATTGAAAAATTAAAAGCTAAAAAAATTTTCAAAATTTACTAACGTAAAAATAAAAAACATTTTAATTCTAAAACTTAAAGAAAATGAAAAATAAATATCTAGAAAAATAAAAAAATTAATCTCTAAAAACAGTTAATACATTAAAGAAAAAAAATTGAAAAAATAAAATGATTTAAATCTAGTAATTTAAAAAAATAAAAAATACGCATTCTACTGCTTGGAGTAGAATGACTTATGAACGAAAATGTGACGAGCACCGCTATTTATACTGATTTTCTGTGACTAATTTTTATTGTTCGAGTAGCCAATTACAAATAAGGAGGATTAATTTATAATTGACCATGTATACCTACAACGCATCGTAGGATGCGATCACTAGGACGCAGTTACGTTGATCTGCGTCAGAGTAAGGGTAGTTTCTTATAGAAAACCTCACTACGATTCATACGTGATAGTTACGTATAACCACGGCACAGTTGATAAAAAAGAGGCGACATGGGAACCAATTCGTTTTATGTCTACAACACTATACCCGGGTCGATCAACTTGGGTCGTACACGGCCGTTTGGTATGCACTTTATTATGGTCGTATTGCATCGTGTCAAAAACGATCGGATACTGAAGTATCCGATCACATTACGGCCTTTAGTAACCGTTTATCACGCGGCGAAATACGATGAATTCCTAAACGGCAAATTACGACGATTTGTGGTCGGAAACGTTATAAAATGGTAGTATCCGTTGTCGTATGCGGCCGTTTACGATCGCACCATGCAGTCGTAATGTTCATCCTGGGTATATGCATGCATATTATGTCGATATATCAAGAACTTGACGAGAAAAAAATGTAAAATATAATATTTAAATACATGAAAAAATGTTTTTCTTTCAATGGAAGTACTTTCAATGTGTACCTTTATATGTATATTAAAGTTAAGCGTATAACAATTCGTGAGTCCTATTTTATACTGGATTCGTTTTTATATCATCTCACAATTTCTTTAAAGTAGAATGCAAGACTTTCATATTATTCTCATCTTTTCTCTCTCTCTCTCAAGATCATAAGA
>OENM01000143.1:0-49542 GCA_900239745.1 Rotaria magnacalcarata | reverse complement strand
CCAGTATAGAGAGTATATCGACTGTAACTACACGAAACCTTTATGAAAACTTGACTTCCTATTTACCATTTGATGTATCTCAACGAGCTCTACAATACTATATAAAAAGGATATCGATTCTAGAAATGTTTTTCATCCGGCAGGGTCCTTTGCATTTTTCATACTTATTTCTATTTACCATTTTCTACAAAAATGACTCGACCTTCCCTCTCTTTGGATTCAACCAATTTTACCCAAAATTTTCTTATGAATCTCAAAAATGATGAAATTATCTGTCCCAATTTTTGATAATCTCTGTGCACTGCTTTTACATGGTATTATAAGAGAAAGATTAACCCCGATGTAAACGTTGCTTATTTTTAATATAGTTATTTATGCTAAGTATTTTTTCAAACCAAGTCATTTAGTATTGATAAACGATTGAAGATAATTATTAAAAACTACTACTTTCTTTTATTTTGGTCTACAACAAACTTTTATGCAATAGTAATAAAACAAGAAAGAAGACTGTTGTGAAGCATCCGACACGAGTCAAGAAATTTTATTTCTATTCATTTTGTTCAAAACTTGTTTACATTTAGATTCTATTTTCTTCTATGATGATGACTTTTATCCCTATTTTGTTAGCTAACGGTAATGTATTTCGTTGTCTAGATTTCGAATTAAAACAAATCGAGGTCTAAGTACACATGTGCATCTATTCTTTACAATTTACGCCGTATCAATTCTCGATGATGGACGACCTGCTCGATAGATAATAGTGAAGAGAAAATAGTTTTCTTCTTTGACTAGAAATAAAATCTAACTAAAGAAAATTTCTTCTATCGATTCATTTCATCCTGTTCAACCCCACATTGCACACACACACACACATACATCCACATTAAAAACTATTGTGTTCATTTCTAACCAATTATGGCGCCTACCAAAAAAGTATCGAGCAGATCGAAATCATCGAGTCAATCACCAAAGAAACCGAAAATAGGATCACCGATGAAGAAGAAATTATCACATACTAATGCTTCACCAAAAAAATCGACTGCAAAAGCTTCTGATGTACGAAATGTTACAACGACACGCCATCCAAATTATCAACAAATGGTTACCGAAGCAATTAAAACAGTAAGTCATTATAATTGCCTACGTGAATTCAATTTAAAAAACAAATTCTTTTCGTTTTAGCTTGACTCACGTACAGGCTCAAGTCGATCAAAAATTTTGAATCATATCAAAGTCACCTATGGAATCGAAGGTGGTAAAACTTCTAATGTAAGGGTTATTTGACTAAGCAAAATGATTCATTTATTCATCAGTAGACATAATCTCTTATTTTAGAACCACCTTCGTGCAGCTCTCAAAGCACTTCTTGAAGAGAGTGTTATTTCACTCGCTAAAGGTAAATATCCTATTTTGATTTTTGATCTATTCATAGATTTTATAAATAGGTACGGGATATATTAATGGTTATTACAGAATTGTATCGAAAGGAAAAAAACAAAATAATAAGAAATCATCATCTCAAAGTACAACTGCTGTTCATGATAAAAAGCCTAGTGATAAGCCTCGTTCACAATCAAAATCTGGAAATAAAAGTAAAACTGATGGTCAACGTCGTAGTCGTTCCAGTTCAAAAATTCAAGCAAAATCTACAAATAAAAATAGATCATCTGGCCGTAAATCAGATCAATCAACAGTAAGTCGATCACGATCACCAATTAAAAAGAGCAAAGGTGATGACCAAAAAAGCAATCAAGCACATCAAAGTCGATCCCGTTCGATAACTAAATCGAGAAATTCCATGACAAAACAACCAACAGAAAAACCAAAATCACCACAACGTGGACGAGCCAAAGTCGGCCAAAAACGACAAGCATTAAAAGAAGTTAATGATAACCAAAAATCAGTAAATAAAAGTAAACAAACACGGTCCAGATCTTCAAAACGAAAATCAACAGGAAACAGTAAGAAAAGTTTTCATTAGGAAATCATGATTTTGATTTTGATTTTTTCAGATAATGTTACTTCATCACCAACAAAACAAGCTCGAACCTCTACTGGTTTTCGTAGTAAAAAGGGAGGAAAATAATCGGAAGGGAAATCTTTTTCAAGATTCTCTATTTGTTTGTAAATACGTATCCGATAATAAAGTGTCGAACTATTTCTTTGCTGCGTACTTTATTGTCTTTTTCTGCGAAAAAATTATCTATTTTCTTTTTTTGTATTGTATGTAAATTGAACCTATCGATTCTCGGAACTCTATATAGAGATTTATTTTGTTCTTCACTTATCTGAATTAATCTTGATGAGCAGTGTGCCTCTATTTTTTCGATATACTGTTGAACTCTTTTTTTGTGTGTGCTACTCGATTTTAATGATGGGAGTAAGAAAAAGATTAAAAGAATAATAAACAAGATTGATGAAAACAGCAAAGAAAAACTGCTTTTGCTTTGTTATTTATGAAAGGTTTCACTAAACATTAAAGATTATAAACTTTTTCCTCAACTATAATTGCAATTGAGCAAATTGTAGAATTCTTTGTATTAGAAAAAAAATAGTATTCCGTATAGTTATATTTGCTTCATAGTCTTATTTTGCAGGAAAAAGATAGCTATGCTAAAATGCGGCAGAAGAAAGATAAGCAACTCTGTTTTGACGGCAGACTTGGTGTCTTTCACTTATTAATAACGAAAAATCATATCACTATAGGTTGAACTTGAAAAGATATAATATCAGGGGCGTTAACTCTTCATATTTCGTTCGATTCGATTTGATCTAGGTGATTCCAAGTAACTAATCTTAGAAGTATTTCTTGTGGCGAATTGAACGCTGTTCTAACGGTTATTTCTTTAAGAGAATATTGATTAATATATGATTTTTGTAAAATTTATTCACTTCTTTCAATATCATGTAATGTTTTCACAATTAAACCCGATTACTTCACGTCGTTGGAAGTTATCATATATTTATATGATGAATTTCGCTGAGATAGATCCTATCTTTATCATAGGTCACAGCAGGGCCAAAAATCAAGTATACACGAAAAACCGAAACTAGAGTGCTATAGAAATTGAAGGATATTAACAGATTTTCGTCACTAACTCTTGGTAGATTACAAGAATGTTGACATATTTATTGCAAAATTTGGACATAGGAACGAAGAGATATGTTCTACTTTCTGATCATATACTTCAATATGGACACATTTTTATAATCAAATATTATTTAAATATATTTATAATTATCTTATCAAAATAATTATAATCGATGAACTTGCCAGAATCAGCTACGAAGAGAATATTAACAATAGATAAATTTTATACGTTCGGTAATGATCTCTTTTACTGATAAACCGAGATTTCTTTCCATCAAATAATATTAACTGAGTGGTTAAAATGATTAAACATGGACATTCTTAATAATTACAAGTAAATCAATAAGAATTCTTCTGAACATAGAAGAAAAGCTACAAATATGGCATATTTTACTTATTTAGAATTCAACAACATAGAAAAATTAAACATAACTCATACCTAATTATTCTTACTCGTCAAAAATTCATTTTTCTTCGTGCTCATTTGTTATTCGAATCAATATAAATCAATAGCAAACCTCTCTCATGAAATATCTGTTATTATTAATTAAATAGCAATAATAAGTAAATATTTTTCTATTCTATTTATGAATATCAATACTGCAAACCATGACGAATAAAAATGAAAGAATATGATTATTTCTTTCTACATGCCCACGTTCACATTATATGTCACGGTTCGTTGCTTTTTCATTTTCATTTATATATTTATATATATATATGTATATATTTTTTTATGGTGGTATGATATTACAAAGTTAAATCGAAAACAATAATGAAATCCGAGCGACCGAGTCAAGATTCTTTTCTTTCCTATTTATTAGATTTTCAATCTAAGAAGAATGCGAAAAAAAAAGATTCCATATCGCGTACAAGTTCAACTTTACATCGAACATTTGATTCACGTGATTCGTCATCAAATTTAGATACATTTTTAAATTATCGAAGTGCAACCGATAAACAAACAAAAACGTCTATTGTGAATACTAAACATTCACATAATAATAATGATTTAATCATTAATGGTTCTCTATTTGATCGACAGTTGTTTCAACCAATGCGTTCGTCGTATATAAGTGATTATGAGAATACACCAGAAGATCTCAAACTCAACGTTGAAGGTCATAGTAAAAGATCAACATGTTCATCACTAGCTGCTCATCTATTTAAATCAGCATTTATTATGACATTATCGGACGGATATACTGATAAAGAACTTTTATTTGAATATTGCCCCCGTGAAGATATGAATGTAAATATTCTTGAAGAAATTTCACATTATAAACGATTTTGTTTTCCTGAATTAACTTCTACGCCAAAAAATAGCGATGAACTCTTAAATGATCAATCGACATATATTTTTACACGAACGCATTCAAATGGACAAATTGAATATGGTTACTGTCGACGCTTGATCAAGACTCATAATCATATAGCAAGTTTTCCACTTGTATTTTGTATTGGTAAGATCGAAGATATTTTTTCTTTATTCAATAAAATAATATTTATCTTTTATTTAATTATAGTTTCAATTTATCCATATTTTCAACTGTACGATGCTATTCTAGCAGAATTAATTACAGGTAAATATAATTATTGAAAGAACAGAAAAGCGATGCTATTATTCGTATAATATTTCAATCGATTATCTTCTATTTAGTTATACTTTCTTTCGTTTCTTATCTGTTTAACATCATCTTTTGATCTCCAGTTGTATTGGGGGAAAATTCTTTCAAATCATTTCTTTTCATAGTATGAATTTTGACATTATTTTCACTTTCTACAAAAGTTTATCTGTTATCAATTATCTACTATAATCGATCAAATTGATGAAACGTTTCAGCTAGAAAATACCGAAGATAATAGAAAAATGTGTTCATTCTGTTTAGTATTATGTTATTAAAAATCACTATATTTATGTGTATGTAAATACAGAAAAAAAAATAGAGAGAAGTTATAAGAGCTTGTTTGTTTAGTTGATTTTCATTATAAGTCTGAAAGGAAATTTATTCTAATACCGAAGAATATTTTAATCTCGCTGTTAACAAATGAAGAAGTAACCAATAAAAATTATCTTTCGTTTCTTGAAATTGACTTTTATTGAATTATTCCTCGGAAAAAATATAGTAAAATATAATGAAGCTATTATAAAACTTGCTCGTATACACGAAAACTAACTTGAGTATTCATGTTGATCAATCGTATTATGTAGATGATTAGTTTGACGGATCGATAATCTATTGTTATTGAGACTTACAATTATTGATGAAAAATTTAATTTTCTTTAGTCTACACATTCAATGAAGCTCAGTGTAGTATTTTAATGCAATCATTCTATTCGAAACCATTACCTGTTCCTACTCAAAATGCATCAGGTATAACATGTGTACTCAATGATTATCGTATATTTTTTTATCAATGTCCACGTGATGATCGTCTAAATCATGATTATTTTGCTACATTACTTTCATCGTTGTCACCCAAGCATATTGTTCATTTATTTGAATCTATGCTATGTTCAAAACGTATCCTAGTTTTTTCACGTTATCCATCAAAATTATCAAAATGTTGTCTTGCAATTTCATTTCTAATCTATCCATTTATATGGCCTTATCCTTTAGTTTCCTTAATGCCATCATCATGGCTATGTGATTTAGTTGATTCTCCATGTCCATTCATATATGGCTGTTTACATGAAACGGTACGTGACACACAATTAACATTCGATCATGATACAATACAAGTTGATCTAGACTTAAATAAAATCGAAGCTTCAACAGAAACTAGAGACTTATTACCAGCTGATCTTCGACAGACATTCGAATCCTCACTCGAATACATAAGCAAATATCGTGTAATGAAATTAAATGCAAATTTAATTAATATAGCTGTTAGTGAAGCATGTTTACATGTATTCATAGAACTACTTTACCGTTTACCAGATTTTGGTAAACATGAGAAAGTCCCAACAAAAAACAACGATGATAATCGTTCAATATGTTTGAATTATTTTGAACATCATGATAGTGGAATAGATCTCCAATCGTTTGAAAATGTTGATTCACAATCAATAAGATCGAATCATGAAGATAAACGAAACGAAAATCGATTTGATTATAATTTTGATTTTGATAAATTTCTTAGTGCACAACCAGAATCTTATGTTTCATTTCTTAGAAAATTTATTCATGGTATGATTAATTTCTTGATAAGAACCAAAAAAACAATAATAAATTTCTGTTCTTTCATAGGAATGATATTTTTAAAGTTTCTTGATGATTATCAACGAAATGATAATAGTAATAAACAAGCATTTTCACTTTTTGCTCAACGTTTAATCGAACGACGTCGATTGACATTCGACGTTTCATCGATGAGTTCAGTAAATAGATTTCGACAAACATTTGATTTACTAGCAAAACAAATTAAGCAAGTGTCCAAGCAAACGAATCCAGCGTCTTCAAAATATCTCAAAAATATTTTGGAATAGAAATTTAAAAAAAAAAACGTTGTACCTAACATAAAAGGAAAAAGATGTTTTGTAGTTTTTTCTTCGTCTTCTAATTATAGCAATAATAATATTTCATTTGCATGAAAATTCGTTGTATGACTAAAAATGTTCTAATATCAATAATTAAAATACATCATTAATAATTATTAGATTGTTTTTTTTGCTTAATATAAGCGTGTGAATATAATTGTTCAATGTGTGAACGGAAAGAGAGAAAGACGTGGTTGAATGTAAATCGATATCGATAGAGAAAGAATATTAAAATATAAGACAGACTCAAGTAATCGTGTAAGTCCTTCATCGTAGATTTAAAATAGAAGTCAGCCGGAAATTCACAAAGCATTTTTTTTTCTATAATTTTGTTTTAACACCAGTAACTGCTTGTATTCAATACAAATACAATGTGTCGATGGGAAAAGAACTGGTTATTATCAATTTTATACTTGACACAAGCTCGTGTAATTTATAAATTTGGCTCTTTTTCGCTTCCACTTAATATTCCCGTTCTTTCGACAACATCAAAACTTTAACGAACGAAGAACAACACAGTCACTTTGATTAGGAAATTGATTTAACGTTTTCTAGAAGTTGCTTTCTTTATCTATAGTATGTTTCATATATATGGTGGAGGGGAAATTAAAATTTTTTGTATTCTTTATATAATTTTCGATTTTTCTGAAATAGGTAAAAATGAATATTCGCCTTGAGGTCTGAACAGGAATGTTTGTGCGAATGTCAATCATCTGTGTGGATGTAGCTGTACAAAGTCAGTTTGAATGCACAATATAAGTGCGGGTGAGGGTGAGGGTTTGATTAGTACGGGCTCACATCCTTCCACACTCACACCCACATCCGCCCACACCATCACACAAGCAGTACATTTTTACCTATTTCAGAAAAATCAAAAATTATATAACAAAATACAAAAAATTTTTATTTGCCCTAGGTGAGATTAAAATTTTAANTATATATATTCTTTGACTTGACTTGACTTTTTTTGTATATGGTCAAGCCACAAGTCAAGTCAAGTCATTTCTAAAAAATTCCAAGTCAAGTCA
The DNA here is from genome assembly GCA_900239745.1 of Rotaria magnacalcarata. Taxonomy (NCBI): domain Eukaryota; kingdom Metazoa; phylum Rotifera; class Eurotatoria; order Philodinida; family Philodinidae; genus Rotaria; species Rotaria magnacalcarata. Next base: position 41,882 of record OENM01000143.1, on the reverse strand, counting down.
AGTCAAGTCATAATTACTTCAAAAAATTTTCAAGTCAAGTCAAGTCAAGTCATAGTCGCTTTGATTCAAGTCACAAGTCAAGTCCCAGTCATTTCTTAAAAGTTCCAAGTCAAAAGTGACTTGACTTTCCCATCTCTGATATATACTACACTTATAGAACTTTCTAGAATTTCTCGAAAATGTGAGGCGGGTGGAAACTTATGTCTGCTACTGTATGTAGGAGAACCTTGAAGCTATTTGAAGTACAACATAAATCTGTAGCAGACGTACACTGCTTGAAGCCGATTCTCTACGTGTATTTCTTTCGCTAAACCTAAATCAGCTTATTGTGGTTTAAAGATTCAATATCATTGAAGTATAATGAAATATTTCAGCGTTATTGGGAGATGGATTTCTTGCAAGATTACTGTACCTTCTTCAATTTGATAACGTTTAATATTGTATAATTACAATCCTGTATCCACACATGGAGAACTACAAAATCGAAACTAATAGCAAATCATAGAATTTTAGTACATTTTCTGAAAACAGTCATGAAAATTTTATGCACGTCTGTAAAAGTAATTTATTAATTTTTATTGCAATTCAAACACAATAGGGTAAGTATATTTTATCTCGTCGATGATATGCGTTATTTTCTTACTAGAAAGATTACTATATGCTATTAGTTTTCGTATATAATACTGGAGATGAAAGACTCACGTATGTTTATGATTAATTTTCTTCTTTCATCATAGTTTAAATAATTGATCAAATACTTGATTTACTATCATATACATATATATATATATAATCATATGAAAACTCAATTCCTCACTTCTGCGATATATAATCAGTAGTACGCGATTCCATTCATGGCAGAACATGAGCTGAATAAAGTTTATAATTATTTATTGTTTAGATTCAAATATTCTATAAACGTCCTATATATAGAAGAGCCACACCCTCGAGTTTGATAATCATTTTATTCGGATCCCTGGTGTTATTTAATTTGGACAGTGTAACTTGATATATTCCTTGCTATAATTTTCTTTGTAAAGAAAATTTCATCAAAAAACAACCGTACGAATAGGAATAGGTGCAAATCTATTTCTACAATTGATTTTAAGATTTCTTGTTATGAATCACCACTCAGCTCTGCACGTAATTACTTAAAGTTTTATTCATTTAAATGATTTTCAATGACACTAGTTAAATAAAAAAAAATTTCATATGCCACGGGCAGGAATCGAACCTGCGTTATCCGGACCACAACCGGATGTACTACCATTATACTACCGCGGCGAAAGTTGATTACATTAAGACGAAAATGTTCGACAAACACAAATCAAAAGGAAATTTTAAATTCATTTAAAAATTCGTTTTTTTTCTTACATATTTAAATCATCACCTGCATGTGATGATATAGCTTGAAGGCAATTCCTATCATTGCGATGAGACAAGCAGGTGTATACCAATACAAAAAAAACAAAAACATGTAATCGATCGATTATTGTCAATTGCATTGTAACGATTCATTCAATTAAAATTTTTCAATTTATGACGTGAACGGGAAATCTATAATCTGTTATGTATAATAGAGAATAAGATAATTTTAATTGTGTAAATGACTTTAGCATATACGTATATGAATAGAAATCATTTACTTTTTCTTTTATCTCTTATTCGATTAATGAGGTTTACATCACCTTTGATGAAATCAAAGAGATGATTTTCATCGATCATTTGAATTCCCTATAATATATACATGACACTTTTTAGTTTTTCTCTCCTCTCCATTGGATGTATGTTCTTTGAACTTCTTGTTAGACAAGTGGTGTTCATAGATCAATATTTCCGGTTTTTTCAATCAAAACTAAAGTGCAACGCCTACTCAAGTACTAAGATATGCAATCACTCTTCAATAAATGCGTCTTATAGAATACCTGAGAAAATTATTCTTCGAAATGAACAAGTGTGAATCACGAAACAAGATCCCTAGTATGCTGTTCTTATTTCCCAACTAAACAAGGTGATAAGATGGTCTTTTATCTATTTGATAGTTCTCATAGTCATATCTTTTGTTTGCTACTTCGAAATGAAACAACAAGTAGCTTGTTCATATGTTGATCAAAAGAAATGTATATCAATAGATCAAACAAGACCTAGATCTTGGATATATTATCAATCTTACAATTAATTAACAACGATATTTTTGATTTCATGCCAACGTGAAGTGTGTTTACGTCATTTCAAAAGATATATATATATATATATAAATGACGATAGAAGGAATGCTTTTCTATTGGTCTTCATTTGTTCGCATGGCAGGTTCATGCGAAAAAAGAGAAAAAAAGAAAGTTATAGAGCAAGAGAGAGAGAGAGAGAGAGAAAATATGCACTAGACATTCATTCGAAACGAAGAAATCTATATATAAAAGAGAAACGTCGACGTGTACGTGCATATTCGTCATCGTATTGTCTCGACATTGGTGCCTTGATATTCATCACTACCATGTTTCAACTTCCATCTTATTATTTACATGATATGTTAACATCACTTGTAAGTTTAAATAAATAAAATCAAAAATATTCGAATATTCGAATGAAATATTTTTTCGTTGTTGCAGAACGTCAATGTTTTATCTCCTACATCATCAACGAAAGTTTATTCGAAAGTTGTTGGTGGTCCTGTACTTCGAACTAATTCTCAACATATGACGGCAATAACAACACATATTATTCAAACAGCAGAAGATAATAATAGTAAAACAGCATCACAACGTTATAAAACTGAATTATGTCGTTCATATCATGAAACGGGCTTTTGCAAATATGGTGAAAAATGTCAATTTGCTCATGGCTATAATGAAATACGTTCGTTAAATCGACATCCGAAATATAAAACTGTACTTTGCCGAACATATCATTGTACTGGATATTGTAAGTTAAATAGAAATTTTCACAAAAATCAATATTTTATTTTTCCTCTATTTCATTTAAAGGTCCTTATGGTCCACGTTGTCATTTTTTACATGATGAATGTTCATCAGATGCTTCATCATGTAGTACCATTTCACCATCGTCATCATTTGGTAGCGATACTCGTTCATCAGTATCTTCATCTCGATCAATTTCACCAATGGATTCACCAATAACAAATTCCGATGATATCTTTCTTTCTACATTTTTACTTCATAAGTAAACAAAACAACAACAGCAAAAAAAAACTAAGACTTGAACAAAAAATATTTTTTTTGTTTGTTTTTCGTCTCTATATTGAACTTATTTTTCTATTTATATATCACGTCTGTTGTATGTATAGTTCACATGTGATTTTGTCTCTTGTTATTAATTATTATTATTATTATTATTTTTTTTTGTTTGTTTGTTGATTTGCTCGGATATATAACCGTGTAAGACACACTCTGGGAGATGCGCATTGTATGTGCAAGAAAAAAATTTCTTTTCTTCTGTTTTTCGTTGTTATACTTTAAACATACATTGCTGTGTTTGATGATTTGAAAACTTGATTTATTTAAGAAAGATATTAAAAGAAAAATGATTGGATTCAAAAAAAAGCAAACGTCTTCACCTATTTCTATTGCTTGTGATTTCCGTGTAATTGCACTAAAACTGTTAGGATGGGAAAAGTGTTAATATTAGAACAAACAATATTAATGTGACAAAAGGCAAAAAAAGAGAAGGAAATGGTATTTCGTTATCGATGATTGATTTCTGTATAGATATATAAGTATATCGAATATTAGCTAATGCTATTCAAAGTGACAATTGCATGTTGTGTCAATGATGTATTCATTCATTTGAAGTGGAAACGAAAATGACTATTTTACATAAGAATGATGGATGAATGAACCGAAAAATGACATTCTTATATATTAATTAACGTTTTGATTATATGTTGAAATCAAACGATCGGAATATCACTTGTTAAAAGATTAGAATGTTTTCAAATCCATAGATCCAATTATATACAAATGTTATATAACTATTGACACAATCGTCTTAGGTTAAAAAAAACGAACAAGCTTCCGTTTGTTCATTTAAATCTCTGTGTTTTGCTACTGATCAGAGAGAGAGAGCTGTTCAATATATAAATATATTATTTTCACAATGAATTGTTTTGTTGTCTTTTCTATCTCTCAACATCTCGAATTTCCTAACAAAATAAGAATACACAAGAGAGGATATTTAATGTATGTAAAGAGCAGTGTGTGTGTGTGAAGAAAACATCACATCTTTTCCTTTTCTTTTATTTGAATTCGTCTGCTCTAGTTGTTGGATAAATGATGCTGTTAATAGGTAGAATGAGCTCTTTTCTCGCATCATCGTCGAAAGTGTCATGCTGTGAACGAAACAGAGACTTTACCCAGCAGTGAAGCAGATCAAATCGACAATGTGTTTCCTCGTGTTGTTTTTTTTTTCTGTTTCCGGCTTAAATTAAATGAACAATTTTTCATGGATATGAAAAGAAGCTTTATGTATACACGTAATAAAATAAAACGTTTACACAATTTTATTAGACATATGTTTTATTGTTTGAAGAGGAAAGTTTTTCTTATGCATTTCGTTCTATTTGAATTTCTTCACACTTGTTTTTTATTCGATTAATGTAATTCGTGATGATCATTTGCGAGAAGTCTTTCGTGAAGTTCAAAATTTTTTTTGATTTGACGCATATACGTAGAAGAAGTTAAACGCGCATAAAACTCATGAACAAACATGATTTGTAATGGATTATGTATTGTTCCTCGGCGTGCTTTTCTTACATTTAAAATTGCTTGACATACTCGACAATAATTTTCTAGTAGAAATGGATAGTGACAAAAACGTTCTATTAAAGTTTCCTTTTCTTCTTGTTCATTAGTTGTTTTCATAATATATTCATGGACAAGTTCTAAACAAACGACAGTCATCCCTGTTCGTCCCATTCCACCCATACAATGTACAAGTATATGATTATGATTGAAACGATTTGCATTTATTATAATACTGTATATAAATTGTATATAATCACTAATAGATTTCGGTATAAAACGATCACGTATGGGATATATAATATGTTGAATATTGGCTCGTTTTATATGCATCGAATATATATCCATGTTGTAGATATTTTTATGTGTCATATTCATAAATGATAATTCTTTTGATTCATTTAATGTTATGATTGTATGAACTTGAATTTGATTTAAATCATCTTCTATATTACGTATATCATGACGAATACGACGACCCGGAAGCTTTGACATGTATAATATTAAGTCATTATTATTTGTTGATTTCAATAAAAGTTTATCTATGCTAAGATGTTCAACATCTTTTGATATTTCACTATTTTGCTGTTCGAGTGTCATCATATTACGATAACGATGAATAAATAGTGAACCATAGGAATAGACTACAATAGTTGTAATAATTATTGATAGAAATAAAATTGTAAGTAAACAATAATAAATAAAATTTAAATAAAGAATTATTGATAATGAAAAAAATAAACTTGATATTATTGTTAATGTTAAGCATGATATCGTTAAAATAAGTAAACATAAAAATGGAATATAAGATAAACGAAAACGACGTTCAATCCATGTAACAGAAAATAAAAATAAAAATACACAATTTAATGGTGGACATACGACTAAAAGTTGAAGATAATTTTTTGAATGTTCATGAATAATAACTGTAAGTGTTGCAATCATTAAAACAGTTGAAAATATGGTGAATATAAGTGCAAATGTTAATGTTGGAGATCGAATAAGATGCATCTGTAATTATTTTGACCTAGAATTCTATTTACAAGAAACTAATTCCAGACATTCTCAGCATCAGAATTTTTGGCAAGAAAGGCATGGTGACATTTCTCTTAGTCTTCAATCTATAAACTTACTTAGGCAACTCGTTCATTTCCTCGTTCTTTGTATCAGAAGGCAGTATTACTGAGACGGATGTCTATTGTCTCGATGTTGATTTAAAATGTGTTCAAACAAAGACGAAGTCAAGCAGAAGGAAATGGGACGAAGTAAAACTGACGTTTTTTACCTAAAAACAAGCACCCTAGAATCAAATTCAAATGTTTTGTCCAGACTTCATTGCCAGGATTAGATACAGAAAGGATATAATATTATGAATCTTACCGGAAATTTTAAAACTTGTAGGCTATTATATCTGATAATATCTATTAGCTTAATATACTTAGTTCTCGTCTTTCATCAACTATCTTTTTTTTACTTCTGGTTATATTCTTATTGGAAGTGATGATATGTATAGATATTGATTTTGTCTACATCCCATTCATCTTATCTTACTTTTTTCTAGTGCTTAGACGATCTGTGTGTTGTCTTTCCTAAGCCATAGTTATGTAATGTATTATTAAGCTAAAATTATTCTATGTAGAAAGAAACAAAGAAAAATCAGTCGTACTTACTAATTTTTTTTTTGTCAACGAGACGTATCGTATTTTTATACGTTGAGTAAAAAGAAACATCTGGCAAGAAACATAGTTATGATTCATTCAGAGTTAGTGTGACGTGTCGTATCGTGCTTTTAATATTTTCTTTTATTTTAAAGAACGAACAAAAAAGAAAATAAAGTTAACAAAGATTGTTGTTAAGAAACTGAACAAACATTGTTGTAACGTTTGTATTATCTTTAGATGGTGGATGTGTTTTAATAAATTTAAGATATTGTTGACGAATTCGACGTAGATCAGATACGGAATGAGTTTGATTCCAAGTAATCTAGAAGAAATTCTTATTGCTTTTCTTGTCGAAAAAGAATAACAATTCTAATTACTTTTTCTGTTGTACCAGGAATTGAAAATTGCTGACCAAATACAGCCATTTTACTTTGCTGTACGATAGACTAAGATAAAACAGAAATAAATTCCTTACAAATTTAAACAAAATGTTCATACATCGATAACATCTTGTGTAACACGATCGACATCATGTAAGAAATTTGTATCCGACATTGGTAACTAAAAAATAGTTATCCTAAATAGTTTGTTGATATAAAGTGATAGTTTGTACTTACGTTAACCGTTGATTTATTTGGTGGTGGTGGTCGTTTATTAGCTAAATAATCAGCAATTTGTTCTAACGGTAATGGATCGTCAGGAGTTACTTCGAAGAGGGGAGCATCCCAACGATTTCGTCCTTCAGGTGGTTCATAGCGTTGTACTAATGCATCAAAACTAGTTTATAAAACATTTCAAATACAAATAAATCTTTCTTTTTCTTCCTCTAAAACTCACACTGGTGCATCATATTTGTGAGTAGTTGCATTCCATTCACGAGCAAGATGTACCAGTGTATTACAATAGATCTTTAGGTTTGTTCGAGAGAAATTTGAAATTACGATAAGAATTTCAAACTTACTGTGCATTGAACAGTTTGATAAAGTTTTGTAATACAATACAATTCATAGCGATAACCTAAATTATGAGCCACTGAAATAGCCTTAAATTTTTCGATTACTCAAATAAATACCTTTAATATAATTCAATGCATCGAGTATAATCAAATCAGTTTTTGTGACTAATCTAAGAGAAAACCCGAAAACTGACATATGATTAATACGATCGCCAAATACTAACCGTTGTGTTTCAGCTTTAAGATCACTTCGAGCTTGTTTTTCAAGTGTATTGTCTATTGGAAAAAAAGAAAATGTTATGCGAATGAAACGTCAATTAATAAAAACCTATATAAACTGTATTTCTATCCAAATTATTATCCGTAATAATTTGAACGGGCATTGATTTTTCTTTAAAATAATCGTATAATGCTTGTGCTCGTGTTGATTTCCCCGAACATGGGCCACCCGTTATAACAAGTAGCGGCATTGAATTCTTTTACGTGTTTATATACAATAACTATAAAAGTTTGAATTAGATCATACAGTTATTTTACTATGAAGAAGAGAAAGAAAAACCTAATTCTAAGTTCAACATAGTTTTTATTTCTTTACTTCATATATGTATAAGAACAAGAAAACGCTTAATGGAATATCTATAAAAAAAATAGTTCGCTGTTACTTTGTTTTTTTTTGGTATCAGACAAAAATACTCCTAGTTTTGACTATAGATGAAATAAAAGAAGAAACAAAAAACAAAATACACTGAGAATATCAGATCAAATATCGAGAAATATTTTCATTTGACTTTTAATCATATGATGGTTGCACAAGCATAAAATTATCACCATAACGCGTTAAAATGACCAAATTCTCTTGTTCAGCTTCATCAACGCGTTCATTATTAATAAATTGTTGACGTTGATGTGGATCATACATATATTCAAAAAATAATTCATCACCTTGAAATATAGCTTCTTTTGCATATATACCAATGCGATAGTCACCTGGCGAAAAGTAAAAATACTATAGTTTATCGTTGCAAAGAAAAAATATTTACCGCTGACTAACTTGATTTTTGGAACACAATTAGGTTTAGATGAATGATTAGCGAAACTAAATATAAAACAAATGGAAACATATATTTATATTAGAAATTGTTTAATATCTAACCGAAGTTTATTGCCAAACTGTCGAGCATCAATGCAATGTTGCATATCAAGATTGAATAAATAGGAACATGCTCGTTTATCATAAAGACGACCTCGACGGTCAGCTTCTTCTTCAGAAATAATTTCACCAGTATATTCTGCGATCAAATCACCTGGATATGCAATTGGTGAACCAAGAAAAGCACCATAACCAGCAACTAAATAAATAGATAAAACATGTATTTTTCATACAACTAATCACAGCTTTAGGATAAACGTATTCGACTGAAGTGATAAGAGAACTATGCAGGTCTAAAAGCAATTACTATCTGATTCAGCAACAAGAATTTGTTTATGAATTTTTCGTTGCATTGCAATATTTGCGCATGTAATCATAGGTGAAAATTGTGATGTATTGAAATTTAATGATGCTCTTGAATTCGTACGACGCGTTCGAGTTGATGTCACTTTATATAATGGTTCATTAATACGGCATGATCGAACACTATGTGATCGTGGCGGTAAATTATTCGTTGTTCGTGAGCGACCACATCGTACAGCTACAGTTGATGAAACTTTTTCATCTTCTCTTATTATTGGTATTTCAACGTCTCTAAAATAAATACATCTAATATCTTCTCGACTAGCAATAATTCTACTTACGATTTAACTGAAGAATTAAATTGATTAAAAAATAGAGATGCTCCACAATTATGACATAGATCTGGATCACATTCTCGACCTTCTGCACTGCATAAACAATTATTAAATAAACATGATCCTTTACATGCACAACCCGGAAATCGACGTGGACAATCGATTGAACAGTTACAAAATTTTTCGCAAAATGTTCCCATTTTAATACAACAACAATCAAGATTTTCCGACGAACACGGCCCATCGTGTAGACATGGATGGTAGGATGGTTTTAATATTGTTTCTGTGTTCGTTGAATTCTTTCTATTATGACTAGTTGTTCGATTAAGATTTTTTTTCATATAATTAAGAAATGCTCGTGTTGTACCTTCCGGCATACGTCTTCGATAGGGTTGACGTATTAAAAATGGTGAACCGTCTTTCAATGAAATACGTTCGGAAAAATATTTTGAATCCTCTATCAGTTGTTGATATAGATCGTTACATGTTCGATCATAATCAAATAATTGACTTAATAAACATAAATCACCATCCAAGGCAAAATAGAATAAACGAAATAAAATTCGGTCTGTTAATGTCCAATTATTTTCTAAGGAACATGGTTGAATCGATTGGCATAGGAGATGATTTTCAATTCTTGTTAAACGTGGTAATGAATGTTTTCGTTGTGAATCATTTAAGTGGATATTCACTTCAACACATTCATCCATATTTAGATTTTCATTCGAATTTAAAAGAAATTTATTTGTTGATTTACGTTGACGTTTTTGATTATATTCGATTTGATCGGATGACTCATCTATGTATGACGATGGAGATAGTGGTCGCTTATGATATTCACGTTGATATTTATAACATGTAGAACTGCATTGTTCCGATTGATCATCTTGTGAAATAGAAAATCGTTTTGGTAGTGGTAGATAGGATGGACCTTCTTTATGTAATAAACAACTAGAAGAAGAAGAAGAAAGATTATCGTCGTGAATGAGTTTAATTTAGTGAGAACACTACTATTGCTATCGAGAAATATACAAAACTTACTTGTAAGTATAACAACGTGGGCAAAATCGAGCACACCAATGTTTAATAATAATATCATCGATATCAATCTCGTTTGACTCACACTTTTGACTGATTGTATTCGTTTGTTGACTATCAACAGCCGAACAAGTAGTTTGATTTACTAATGTCATAAGTCTTGCTCTTGGTGTTGAATCACGATGATAATCTATAGTAAATATATTTTAATGATATTTTCGAAATCTTAATTTTAACTTTCTTACGAAGTATCTCATCGATGATTCGTTGATTTGAATACATATTCAATGTTTTATTCGATCGAAGTGATTGAAATAGATTTTCCAACGATGGTTCGTCAAGTTTTTTTTCTATTTAAAAATATGAATCAATTGAAAATCGTAAAATAGAGAAATACTTCGTATTAATTTTTGCTGTTTCGATGGTTCAACTGATATTGAATTAATTAAACGTTGATCTTCAGCGTCGAATTTATCACCTAAATATGGTATACCAATAAGATGACCACGTGTAGCAACATTTTTTGCTGTTGGTACATATGATGTTAGTTCACGTACAATAGGAAGTGTTGGCATAACAGTTGGAGTTGTTGAATTTTTTTGCGAATTTTTATTGGTACCATCAGCTACCATTACTGAAACAGTTTGTTCGTCATCATCTATTTTTACAGTTGAATCTACTGTAGTTATAGGTATTGGTATAGATAATGGACGTGGTGGACTTGGTTGAACTACACATCGAAGAACATGACTAAACGAAAAACACAGAGTGGTAGTCAAAATCAATAGTTGACTTGTATTATCGAAAAATCGCTTTTTGAAGTTCAATAAAATTTTACCGTGCTATCTTTTGTGCGGCTTTATGTGTTTGACGATATAATGTTGTATATTCTTGTTCAACAACTTGTTGAAGAATATCATTTTTCTTGAAATTAAAATAAAAACTAGTAAAAAATTTCAAACAACGGTAATATTTCTATTACATTAGCTGGTGCTTGTTGTTGCAAGAGATCGTTGCTTCGTGTTGATTCACGCATGAGGCTTCTCAACGATCTGAAATTCGTTAAAATCAAACAACTTCTTATTTTGCTTCTATATCGAAAAACTACCCATTCAGAAACTTAACCAACCAATTAGAAACAAGTATGAATACATTGGCTTACGTTTGAATCAATTAAATATAAATATTATTCCAAGCGGTAGATAATGGATCAACGTAGAGATACTGAGAACAAATTAGGGAAAGCAAATTTTATTAATTTTTTTCTAAATGAATAAATAGTAGAAGTGTTTTATTTTGAAAAATCTTGATTTGATATGTAATACAATATTCATCGGCAGCGTTTTTAACAGAAATCTAAAACACAGTACATTTAGGTACTTTGCTTCTATTACCAAAGTGTTAAGTGGTACTTTGTGATGAACAATAAAGTACCAAAAGTGCCAACAGGAAGAAACTTAAGAAAAACAAAGAAAAAAAAATATACTATTGACCATTTTTAATTAATAAAATGTTTCTGTACAAAAGAAACAATATACAAAAGACTTGNTGATAAAAGATAAAATACACATATTCATCTGACTAGCTTAAATAAACATTTTTCTGAATTAACCTTTAGTATTGTGTATAGAAAAAAAAACAAATAAACAAAGTACTTTTTTATTTTACAGAGTACCATCAGGGTATTTTGTTTCTCCGAGCAAAGTGCAAAACACGGTAATTTTTCAAAATCGTAAGTACCACGGGTACTTTGCTTTTGCTTGTGGTACTTAATATTAAAAACACTGTTCATCGGCAGGATAACCATTTTCGTACTGCAATCAAAGTTCTCATAAGTTCTTCTCGAAATATATTTCCACCAGCTAATGTGTAAATATAGAATGGTATTCCACTAGTAAAAAAATTAAGCAGCAGGGTGAAATTGTAAGCAAAATTGTCAATAGTCACTTGTAATTTGGATGCAGTTCTATTTACTGTTATCGTAGCACTACTTTTCCATGCCCAATGGGAGACTAAATATGAACAGAAGAATAACTTGTACGAAAAGCATACGAAGAAGATGAGCATCATTTTTGTTTCCTTGATTTTCTTTCGTTCGCCCTACATTATTCATAGTTGATACATTTCCGGCTTGAATCTGACGTCGTGACTGACGTACATTCTTCATGGTCATCAAAGCAAAGATGAACATTAGTAGAATAGGAATAGCATTGCACAAGAGTTTTTTTCGAATGCCTCGGCCAGATAAAACAAGAACATTGAGAATATTACCCAATGTACCAACGAGAAAAATAAAAACTGAGAAATAACGATTCAGTCCAGATGAAATATTATTAATATATGCGATGAAGTCGGCATCGGACGATGACATTCTGAAGTTCGATCAATAGATAACAGCAGAAATGAATAGAAACTTTTGCTATATCAATTGTGTGCTTACTCTTGTTGCGTTTCCAACTGTTATGTCTAATGAGCTGCAATGACAATTGACGAGAAATCTTTATAATGAGTATAAAGAAGAAATGAAAACATGCACTGAAAGCAGTAACGTTGTTCTAACTACAACATTTGACACTATCAATCTTGTGGTTAAGATAAATATATCTAAAAACAAAAAAAATGAATTTTGTCATTCATATCCGAATAATAAGAGTTATGTTACACAAGTTTGCTTTATTATGACATTAAGCAAAAAGTGTAACATGGTACTTTGTCAAAGACTCTTTATTAATACTTGAATTTCATAAGAAAAGCTGTGCCACTCATCAAATAGCGCGGGTGTATCGTTGTAGCGAAAATATAAATAAGTAATGAACTATGATTAATTACTTACCAATGCAATTAATTCTTCTCTAAGTGTTTTATTCTTAGCTACTAACATTTTCCTGATTTCTTTTATAGATGAAAACGTGGGAAGTTCTGCTGACGTATTTTTTTCTACATATCTTATTGTCAGCATTGTGAACAATGAATTAAAATCTAATTATTGATCTTTATTAAACAGATAGAACAAAAAAGTCTTTTTTTCCTATTTATAACGCTATATTTTATATAAACTCTATAACGGCAGTGAACATGCTTTCTAATCTAATAATGGCTCCGAATTAGGTAGATAAAGTAAAAACTGTTGTTTTTCCTATTCTTAGATTACACTTTTTGAGAAAATGCATTGAAATCTAACTAGATTTCGCCATCAAGTACATATAATGTAGAAAAAAAAGAACGTAGAGTCTTGCAGATCTTCTCTTCGATCATACATATTCTCAAGTGATAAGTGTTTGGAAGATCTTCTTCAAATAGAACACATTGCAGCTAAATGTTTCGATTCATATGTAAAGAATCTTTGTTTTTGCTTTGCAGTACATCAAAAGAAAGCTCTAGAGACTAAGTTTTAGTTGATTTACGAGGATTTACTCAAAACTCTTAAAATATAAGAATCAAAAGATTCATTTTTTCATAATCAGAAAAAATCAAAGTTTTATCTCGTCCCACATTGTCGTGCAAATTGTATCGTGGTAGTAAAACAAGATAGGAGTTCTCATGCATCACAAAATATCTAATTAATCTTTTCCATGACGTATATACCCATCAATCACAGCTAAAAGTTTTAGGGGAAAAAGTCGAAGACAATACTTTCAGTTTTGAAAGGATTTCCAAAGTATCTTCTCATACAAATTAATATTTCTGTACTGTGAAAAAAACGTTTAACATGTACTTATAAAGCCTGCAATAGAAAATATTTTGGAATAAAACTTACTTGGCTATGCGTAGCAAAGGAGACAAAAATACTGGTAGACTAATTATTCTTGATACACTTTGTATATCATAGAATTATACTCGGATGACTACAGTTTTTACGTAGATTCTCATAGTTGTTACTAAGATCTTTTTTTAAAACTCGACCGATATCTTCACTATCATATTATTAAGATATAATAGCCGTACTGATGGAAATAGAGTATCCGAAAGAATCAATGCATCGCTAAGATCGTATTATTATGACAACATCTACTCGATCTTCAGGACATCTAATTGAGCGTGCATTCAGCAGGTGTACATTTATTTTGGTACAAGTTCAAGGTCAAAAGAAGTCAAAACAATCGTGATTCAACAACTTATAGAACTTCTTAGTAAACGACAGCATGAATGTCAATGTGGAGGAAATTTTAAGAAATTATACTTGAATTATCACAGTCAATTATTTAGTATTAATGTCATCATTTTGAACAGATAATATTGATAAGAAGGAGAGCGGTATATTTTTATAGCATTCATCAAAAAATCCTTTATGACAGAATTACAAAGCATTTATGAAATTTAGAAAGTTGAAAAATTCCATGCAACATAGAATACGTAATTCTCCAGGTTTTTCGAACCGATAATTCTTATTATAAATAGCCCTATATTGTTAAGGAAAAATAGTTTACACACAAAGTATCGCTTATTGTCAAGATTGATAAATATTTTTTGAAATGAGAAACACAAACATATTTTTTATTCTCATCGATATTCTTCGTAAATTAGCAATTCGTATCCTTACTTCAAACATCGAGAAGATGATGTAGATTATAATAAACATTATTTCACAGCAACAATAAGGAACTACTGAGAAAATTTTTACAGTTAGAAATCAAAAATACTAATATCTACCGATATGGATGAAAGAATTGACTGAATATGTTAGGTGAATGATTATGATGCCCAAATCTACTAGCTTTCTGGTTAGTATTGGTTGATTTGAAGTTCTCTAAAGCCTGATAACTATTAAAAAGTGTGAACCGAGAGTTTACTCACTTTTTTACAAACTAATCCATCACTATGAGCAAGAGAATGAAAAACCAGATATGAAGAACATTTATCATAGAATAACATAATATGAAAGTAGTTTCACTATAATCATGACTGTGCCAATTATCAGTTGTGTAATGGTATTTTCGTATTTATGACCGAGAATATTGATAGTGGAAAAATCGATATTTGACTAATTAGATGCTACACTAGGATCCCAGATCAATGATTCCAGAGAACGGATGCTGCGGGAACCGGCAGGAAAATTCGGGAAAAACCACCGTATCCTGCAGGAAATCACAGGAAATCGCTGGGAATTCACAGGAAAAATTCCGACCGGAATACGGCTTCCACGTTCCAGTGATTTCTGGTGTTTTCCTGCCGTTTCCCGCCGTATGAGTTCGACTTGGCCATCAGTAGCTATGCGCGATATTTTATTTTGTTGTAGATTGCTCTTAATGCTACTGAGTAAACTGCTAGTCTAATAAAGCTTAGAGGATAGTATTCAAAAAGGTCACCGGCTTGTCTTTGACTGCGGAATACAATTAAATATACATGCGCAAGAGCAGTTGCAGATGAGAACAACCATTAAACGATAAAATCGATTCTTTTTTCTCTCAAAATTGAGTTTATTATTGCCCAAATTCTTCATTCGACCACGAAAGCTTTATTAGCATTCAATTTAGCCTGCTAGACTTCATACCAGCCGAGCACCACTGACTGAAAACTTGATATATCCTTCTCTTATAGTGTCACATAATTCTGTGCGTCTTCGTAAAGTTTTTTCTTTCCTTCGTCAACTCTCTAGGTCGACTAATCCGACGACGGATTCTATCGTATCCTAAAACATCCTACTAACAGAGGAAATCTAGTTGGCTTCTGGGTTTCGAAACTATTGACGGATCCGACGGAAGAATTAAAAAAAGATATCAAAATTCTATTTAGTACAAAAAACCTTTTAGAGGTTGACTATAGCAGACTTTTTTGGCGCATTGGATCCCAGGGTAGGATACGATCGGATAGTATCGGATTTCGATCCTACAGATCCTAAACTCGGTTCGAAGCCCGGAATTCGCTGGAATCTGTTGGTTCTTGTCGGCTTTCATGTAAGATCCGATGCAACCCGTTTACAGATCCGATTGTAGGAATGAACGGCCTGGCTCCCTGATAGTGACTATAATGTAAAATGAAGTGTGCGTCGTCTCTCTGCTGAATGGAATATAAGCGTGTGACAAAACATTTTTCCTTTCCATGTTTCTCTTAGACGGCATTATTCACCTTCACTGACACTATAGCGGCAATTCTGATGAAATTCTGTTACTATTGAGCCGTAAAAAACAGCGATCTACTTTGAATTGTACATCATTTAATAGACTTCATGCAGTTTTCCATTATGATACTATTGTTTCGAGTTTAATTAGGGTGTGAGACAATAATTTCAAACATTCTATATATGAGAATAGACTAATTTGATTATTCTCACTAAAACCAATGAATACACTCATTTGTATTGTACCTTTCTTCATATAGAACAATATAGAATCATGTTGTAAAGTTTCTATCAAATAAAATTAAACTTAAAGTAGATCCCTGCTTTTCTTTTTTAATAGTGAACAAGTTTTCTTAGTATATATCAATAGGGTCGCGTTCCCTATGTTGCGAGTGATATTGTTAAGATTGTAATATAAGATTTAAATGTGAAATTAAGCCTAGTTTTCACATTTAAAGTACATAGCTGCATCTTTTAATATGGGTGTAGGTGGGTGGGTGTTAGAATTCTTGTTCATACAAACCCACACCAACACCCTCATTGCTACTTACTGCGTAGTTAATAAATTCATCACTCTATCCCATATTTTTATGAAAAAAATTCAGATTCATGTGTTTCATGGGATTTACAAGTTATTTTTTTCATTTTTCTCTTGACAGCAAATAGAGGTGCTGGGTAACCTTGTACAGGATGTTAATGATTACGAGACTTTATGTCGCGAAGACGAATGCGAATTCAAGAAGCTACAATAGAAAACCTTAAAAAGCAACTTACTCTAACTGGATAAGTCATTATATTAGATTAAAAAGAAAGCAAGTGACAGCGATAAGGAGCTGATACTTGCCATGCTAGAACATCTATATTCCTGTTGAAATGGTGTCCTCTTTTCCTTTTCTTCTCTTTGGAAAATAGTTATTGATGTTCTTGTTTATTCTTTTGAACAGTTAGTAAATAAAAGAGGTTATCTTCAATTTGATATGAAATATCACGTCTTTTTGATTAAATATATTAAAAGTAGATCTTAACAATACTGATCTTCACATATTTTCAAACATCCACCACACTGATAAAAAATCCGGGCAATGACTTACCCCTGCACTTAAAAAAGTCTCCATTAAACCCTTGAAGGGTTTATTACGATGCGATGAACCATTTTAGCGTTTATTATTCGAAGGGTTTATGACGCTATGAGTTTCTGAAAACTCAAGGGGTATATGATGGGTACATAATGATTCATTATTCTACGATTTTAAGATAAAAGTATATCCTTCAACTGATGATAGTAGATAATTGTTCTCTTTCAAGGTAGGGGTATTTTATTCTTCGTTGTCGGGTTTACTATTTTACTTTTTCATTAAAAGGGTACGCCATTCTGCCTTTCTGAGTAGAGTAAGGTACCATTTCTCAGAAACAGTTCATTGTTCTACGCCTAAGGGTAGATTCTGCTACCATTTTTCAGAAAAAGTTCATGCTCGATTCTATGTCTCTTCATTGACAGGTTTTTTATTCTACTGCCAAATGTCGGCTTATCTATCTTAGCATTTCAAGGGATAGTTTCATCGTAGGTTGAGAGTTGAATCTACTTCCATTTTGTTGAAAGAAGTTCATTGTTCATCGTACAGGGGTTGATCTTTCCGCTCTTTCGTTGAAAGGGTTTATCATTCTACGTACAGAGATCGATTGTTCTACTGTTTGATCGAAAAGGTTTATTATTCTACGCACAGGTGTTGATTATTTTACCTTTGCGTCAAAAATGGTTTCTTAGGGTCTGGGTAATGTTATTTTATACAGTCATCCGAATACGGTCTAAAATGTCCCCAAAAAATGTCCTTTCAAAANGTCCCTTGCTATAAATATATTCCTTATTCTTTAATTCTAGTTGTTGAACTGTGTGTTAGTGAAATATAGATGACCCCTTCAAGAAAGAAATATATCGGTGCATATTTTAATTGTCTATTGTAGAGGATACGACTACCGTATCAATGATTCAATAAAGACGGGAAAATACATCGTTTAAATGTCATT
Organism: Rotaria magnacalcarata; assembly: GCA_900239745.1. Taxonomy (NCBI): domain Eukaryota; kingdom Metazoa; phylum Rotifera; class Eurotatoria; order Philodinida; family Philodinidae; genus Rotaria; species Rotaria magnacalcarata. The sequence goes on along the minus strand of OENM01000143.1, from coordinate 23,600 downwards.
CGTTGTTTTGCGTAATATTTTTCCGTAATTGTAAAAAGACATTTTTGATGAGATCTAATAAGTTGACAGCTATTGATGAAACTGGATGTTTATCGCCATCTCAATCACCTGAAAATTCATTTTTACAACCACGTCCAACTAAACTAACTATTACAAAAACATACTCGAATAAAGGAAAATCTATGTTAATTGTTAATGGTTATAATTTACAATTTAAAAATTTTAATCGAAAGAGAACTATAAAATTTTGGCGATGTACAAACCGAAGTTGTAATGTAATTTTGCATACAAATTCTAATGATACATTTATAAGATTTTCTGGAACAATTACTGTTCATAACGTAATTTTTCAGATTAATTGCTGAATGAAACATCGTGCAAAGCGACCCAAGCCAAAAATTGGTGAACAACGTATGAAAGAATTATGAACGATTCGACAAAAACCAAATTGATCCACAAGAATTATTAAAAGAACTTTCTTTTTTTGGCGCAAGTGGAAAATAAATTAGAATTTTATTCGTTTTATTGATTATATCACATGATTGCTTTTATGAATAAGAGTAGTTCATGTTTTACAGAAAGCACATCTTAAAAATGAAAGACTTTTTTTCGGAGGATTATTTCTAAGGACCATTTCTCAGGGATATTTTTACCGAAGGACATTTTTTCAAGGACGAAATGTCGGGGACATTTTTTTTTGGGGACATTTTAGACTGTTACCAGTCATCCACTCGCTAACTTCATGAAAAAAAATAGTAACATGCCCATCGTTTTTTTTTGCACTGGTCACAACCGAAAGGAAAATATGAATCACTTATTTGGTAAACTTGTGATGTATATGAAACAATGTTTTGATATGTGAAAATAATAAGTGGCGAAATTAGAGTCACACTTCATTGACTCAGGTAAACATTTTCTGTTGGAAAAACAAAATTATGTAACGCCTATATATACAAAGTAACACCTCTTGCACACTCACATTAGAAAAAAGCATTTTGATATCGGCTGGTAAGTAGTCTTATTCGATCATCGATATTTTTATATTAGCGATGTGTTTGCTTTTTACAATATAGCAGTGTAGATAATAATGACAGCAAAAATGAGGAAAGATAAACGTGCATTTTTGTGTTTAATATGAAGATATTGTGTGTTAGATAGTGTTACAGAGGTCCTGCGGTAACTTAAATCAATTCACAAAATAGAAATTCATGCTTCTATTTAACCAATCAACAAAAGTTTCCTATTTTCGATTGCTAATCTGAATCTTTTCTTTGTTATTCGTTTTTTTCCTATTTATACTATACAACCCACACACAAGAGAGAGAGAGAGAGAGAGAAGAAACAAAGGAAGAAAAGGCATTTGTTTCTTCGACTAGACTATTTCGTATATACAGATGATGGTGCATCATTCTATAAATGCATTTAAATTCTAGTCGAAGAAACGATACCATTATTTACGTCGTCACGCACGGAAGGAAAGAAGATAAAATAGAGAGATATGCAGAGAGTGGAAAGAAAGAATGAAAAAGAGCGGTTGACATATGTGCATCTCGAGCGAAACAATAATGTATAAGAATAAATAAATAAATAACTTGTTAGAGTACTCTTTAACACCTTCGATAGGGTTTATGAAAATGCAACGTGTGATACACCCTTTTAAAGTTGTTCAGTCGTATAAACGCTATGGTAAACCTTTCGGTACGCGGTATATTCACTTGATAAACCTTTTTAGTTCGTCTTTTGATTGGTAGATAAAAGGGTTTATCGCATGTTGCTAAACGGTAGAAAAGAGTATATCATAAGTTGCATTTTCATAAACACTTTAAACGTTTATCATTCGGCGTTGTTTTTTATCAGTGCAAGGCTCATAAGAATTCACCAGAATCCAAGGATTCAGGAGCCGCTTTTCCCCCTTGTTTCATACAGTAGTATTAATGCGATGCGAAGTAGAAGCATTCATGCAGTTCGCCGCTTGGTTACTTTTTTTCATGGGATGCGAAGCAGAAGCATTCATGCAGTCCGTCGCGAGTTTACTTCTTTTTTTCTTTTACTTTATCGACGTACGCATTACAGTTTATCATTTTATATCTTGACGATCTCGAGAAGTAAAAATCATAGAAAAGTCATTAAAACTTGAGATCGAAGTATCAAGATCGAACGTTTTACAGGGGTTTTCGAATCTTCAATCTGAAGTTTTGTTCACTCAGAAATGCTGTTGCAAAATGGAGAAAATGAAAGAAATTTATTATGAGACGATTAAAACGGCGTCATCATCATATGTTAGCCAGTATAGTCTATTCATTTAAAGTTGATCTAAGATAATAAATCATTGAAATAATTGATCGACCAATGGAAATCGTTCCTTAAGAACGTATCGCTACGTGAGACTTGAGTTCTTTCAGTGATGAATTTCATCATGTCGGCATAAAAAGTATTCGATATCTCTCTGAATTGAAGATTTTTCGTAAAGATCCGTATTCGTACTTCGAATCGCATTTCGTATACGAGTGCAACTCGGATACTATCTAGTTTATTTCTCTATATCTTTCATTCGCTAGTTCACAATCCATAAGTAAATTTTATTGGAGATTATTTTGCCATTCTGCTCTTTGGTAGGTTTAATTGAGTGCCTTTGTGCTGTACCTATACGTGAAAAATATATTTAAAGAGAAAGAACACTGTCTGTAATATTTATACATACTCTACTGAGTACACGAAAATTACAGCCGCCATATTTTTTTATAGTACCCAGGACGAACAATCCGATAGCCGGATGCAATGGGATTTCGATCAGTTCCTACAGGATTCTAAGCAAATCCTGGTTGCGGACCCACTGACGGATTCCTAGTGTTGGAATCCGATCGATTCTTGTAGAAACCAGTCAAAACCCGATAGGTTTCTTTAGGAACCTCGTTGGAATCCGACTCTTGAAATTCCTATCGAATTCGGTTGTTGGATTTGATCGAATGTTTACCGGATTCCAACATTAGGAATCCGTTAGTAGTTCTTCAACCCGGTATCCCATGGGACTTTGGCGGCTCGTAGGATTTTATAAGATCCGATCCGATGCGGTATCGAATTCATTCACCTGGGTAGGCATAATCAAAGGGATTAAGGAGGCAAAAAAAAGTTGATAGGTAAATAAAACACTGTATTTATGTAAATGATAAACTCAATTTCGAGAGACATTTCATTTTATCCTTGAATGACTTCCATCCTTTCTATTTGGTTTTAATCTTGCATATAAAAAAAGATATTTTTTTCGTTCAAAATAAAAGTCTTACCGGAAAATTTTTGTCTTAGATATTTTTAAACATAATGTTTGAACTTAAAGAATGGCCCGAATTGGTCGGACAAACATTCGAAGAAGCTTCGCAAGTAATATTAAAATTTGATGGAAGTAAGTTAAAACATTTGATTTAAATCTATATTTGCTAAACTCTCTCTTCACTGGCCATCGTAGGTTTACATCCGTATAATGCAAGAAATGGATTACAAAATTTCATGCTCGATCCAAAGCGTGTCGTTTGTGTCACAGATGACAACGATATTTTAACTGCAGCTCCATCTTACAAGCATGCATAAAATACTTCGATGGTGGTATTAAACTGATCAGTTTCTTTTGAACTTTATCTCGGTATTACTTAGAAAAAAATATTTATTTATCTTTATTTTATTCAACCATTTAAATATAAACAATTTATTTTAATTAGTCTTTCTTTTACTCTTTAACTGTAGTCATAATGCCAGAATTTCTTTAAAAGGAGCTAACCGTTAATTCGGAGAGATTGAACAGAACTTTCACTTTTGCAATAAATCTCATACTAAACTATATATTCAAGCGACAGCCATTCATAGCCTGAATTAGAAAGACAATTATGTTATAAAAACTATCCACTTCTTCGCGTGCTCGATAGTCATTAGTAAACTATTTCAATTCGTCGACAATGGAAATCATTTTTCGTCAGTATGCGTCGGTTAGAACTGAAGAGCCTATAGATAGTGATTTGGTGTTTGTCCGCAGTCGATAAATTAATGATTTAGATAAACGAATGTCTTACATGCACTCATATTCTGTGCTAAAATAAACGTACATTCTGATAGCATAGTATTTGTTTTCAAGATTAACAATTTATTTTCGAATGTATCGTTGCAGATTTTTTTGTAATATGCAAAACAATAGCAATAATAAACAACAACAGAAACGAATATTTTTTTCTTTAAAAACTTTCGGCTGTTCTCGCTGCTACAGTTCGCAATTTTCCGTAGACTTTGGATGGTGGTGAGCCTAAGATCAAATTGCAAATGGATGTTCGTGCATTTGCAATATTTTGATATGAACCCAGAATGTGAATTTTACTAAATTACAATAGAATTATGTGAATATTTCATGTTCTATTGCTCCGTAAAATAATAACAACATACTCTTCAGCAAGTACAATTCGGCATCGCGTTGCATTTTCAATGGCAAATTTTGTTCGACCATTTTTACCTGCAATACGACCAATAGCTCTCGATAGATTATCACCTTTCAATGGTTTAACTATAAGATAAAAAAGACGGCATATAAAATTGAGAATCAATGACTCTTATTTTTATTTCTGTTTACCATCATTGATTTCAAAGGATTCTAGAAAGAGATCATCAAGACGAATTAATGCAAGTGCATCTTCAACATCAAAGCCCAGTGCAAATGCTTTAATAAAATCAGCTAAATAAAAACAAAATTAGTCATCAAAAAATATTCCCTAGATTTCACTCTTACCAGCTTTTTGTAATGCTTGAATATCTTCAGTTTGATCGGATGTCTTAATTTCAACACAACGTGTTTTTAAATTGAAACGTATCTGTAAATGAAGATATTCGACAATAGGTGAATACAATTTCATCCATTGATCTTTCAATGGTGTATAACGATGTGCAGGTATGGGCACTTTACGAAAACTATCGGTATCATCCTAAAAAACAAACAAAAAACACTTAATATTTTAATTGTTTCTTATTGACTTTTACTTTTAATTCAGCTGCATTGATTTGTGGAAATTGTGCTGTTCTAGTCTGTTCTGTATCCATACTAGGATTTTCTCCTTCATTTGTTTCACGTTTTCGCTTGCGATTTGAGCGTGGTTCAATGAATTCATCTGCTGTTGACATTATGAAATAGATCTGCAAGAGAGAGAAAAAAAAATAGAATAAATCGCTTTTAGTTGCACTAGATTATTTTAATTTAAAAAGTGACTAGCTAGAAGAAGATTCAACTTGAATAAGGGACTAGTGGTGATTATGTCTTCATGTCATCTAAACTAGGGGAGATTTAAACTAAAAGAAAAATGTCACTATTCTTCTAATTTTGACGAGCTTTGCATATTTGTTCGAATTCCGGTTTGAGTGAAGCGCCTAAAAAGGTAATACAACGTAGAGTATATGATAGCGATTTTATAGATTACAAACCTCCGACCAGAAAACCATCAATGTCAGGCTTTTGAGCCAATTCTTTACAATTTGCTCCATTAACGGAACCTATAAATGAATTGAACATGGAACTGGATTCCATCATTTATCGTGTACAACAATTCTTACCGCCATAGATAATACGGATACTTTTTGCAACGTCAGCAGTTGCATTTTTGCCAATAAATTGACGTAAATGTTCATGAACGTCTTGAGCTTGTTGAGGTGTGGCAACTTTACCAGTACCAATAGCCCAAACAGGTTCATAAGCTATCACAACACGACTGTATTGATCATTGGCAATTTTTTCTACAAAAGCAATAATTTATTTTCTACACCAATTAATTTAGATGCTGCTATAATAAAGCACATGTGTCTATTACAACTATCTGCTGATAACATAGTGCAATAGAATTTAGCTTCACTAAAAATATGATATACCTTGATAAGCTTTGACTTGTCGTTCAACAACTTCATTTGTTTTACCAGCTTCACGTTCTTGTAATGTTTCACCGATACAAGCGATGACATTGACGTCGGTTTTATTGAGCACATAGTCAATTTTTTTTTTTAAAAACTTGAAAACAAAATGCACTTAGATAAAATCATATTCAATTCAAAATTGCCTTACGTCGTCATCTTCATGAAACAATGTTCGTCGTTCTGAATGACCAAGAATAACCCAAGCACAGCCAGCTTCTTTTACCATTTCCGGACTAAGCAAAAAAAAACAAATTTTTTATTTTAAAATGAACCTTTCATTTTCTTACCTAATTTCACCAGTGAATGCACCATCCTTAGCAAGATAACAGTTTTGGGCGGCTACTTCAACATGTGCTGGTTTTGATGCAACAAACTCTTGGATGAAAAGAGCCGGTGGTGCGCAAACAATCTCAACTAAAACAAAATTCAATTAGCTATGTTTAAAAATCAACGCTTGGACAAAAGTTTATTATTACCATCAACATCTTTTGTATTGTTCAATGCCTTATTAACAACGTCTGAAATGGCCTTGGAATAATTCATTTTCCAATTGCCACCAACAAAGAATCGTCGACCATTTGCACCAGCCATGACTATGATTGAGTTTGTTGTTTTTCTAAAACTTTAATCTAAAACAAAACGAAATAAACTCTCTAAAGTTTATATCCCGAATGAATGGCTGCGATGCCAAATGATAGATTTTCATAATTAACATAACGAAAATTACATGAACGTATTAGATCTGCAAATTCAGTTTGTTTCGGAAAAACACGTATAGATTCAATTAAATATTGATAAGATTTCCAATCATTAGCTATGATTTGTCCCATTGGTGGTATAAATGTTTTTGAATATTGATCGTAAAAATATTGTAACAATGTATTATTAACTTGACTAAATTCTAAACACAGAAATCGTCCACCTTTTTTCAATACTCGATATGCTTCCGATACAACACGATCGATATGTGTACAATTTCTAATACCAAACGCGATTGTATATACATCAAATTGACCATCATGAAATGGTAATTTTTCAGCATTGGTTTCAATCCATTGTATACGATCATGAAGATTGTTTTCCAAAGAACGTTGTTTACCAACAGCGAGCATATTGGCATTAATATCAGCAACAACACATTTTGACATTGGATAAACAAGTGTTTTTTCAGACGAATTTGCGTTAGTTATCTGTGGTGATGGATCTGGCGGTGACACAGATGATGATGATGATGGATGAAAACGATTGAGCTCTTTGAGGTAACGAAATGCTATATCACCTGTTCCACCAGCGACATCAATATAATTCCATTCTGGATTAGGACGAACAACTTGAATGAAATAATTTTTCCATACGCGATGTACACCAAAACTCATGATGTCGTTCATAAGATCATATTTATCAGCAACATTTGTAAAGACTTGATTGACACGTGCTTGTTTTTCATGTTCAGGCACTTCATCGAAACCGAAATGTGTGGTGTTAGATGATGTAGAATGCGTACGAACAAGTGATAATAGAGAACATCGATTGATAGACAGCAATGAACGAATAAACATCTACAAAAACGGAAGATATAAATTGACTTGTTATAACAACATTAGATACTAATTCAAATAGAAGAAAAAAACGAACTCCCAATTCAATCTATACAAAATATAATGAGTTGGCTATAGTAAATGATACCATCGAACATTTTTAGTTTTCAATCATCGGATATGTTTTATTGAAAAGAAAATCTAGATCATAAGTTGCAGTATGTGTTATATATCTGAACTTGCAATTTATTTTCCGAGAGTTATCTCTGAGCCCATGATTCATCCATGAATGAACTTTCTATCATGTACAATTTGTCCTTATGTGTATATAGTTTAGCGTTTTCTGGCTGATTGATGGCATCTTCTAATAGAATCGACCTTCATTTTGTACATACAGAAAAGCAGCTTCAATCTAATTGTCTTGTGGTTATGTTGCACTAGGTTTAGATGACATCAGTAATATTAGGACATTTTTAGAAGATTCTCAGTACGTTAGAATTATGACCTTCGATTATTCACTACGGTAAAATAAAACTAGTTCGATGATACAAAAACGCAAAAAGATAAGATGTGATCATTTATTACAGCTCACCCGTTCAGTATACGTGGGGAAAATTCACAACATTAAATGATCTATAATAAAAAAAAAGTTAAATGCATTTATAAAATATCTTTTTTATTACTTCGATTCGGTAATATTATAGGTTCTAGATCTTGATATGTGACTGTATGAATTTGTGAATGAAATGAATATTTAATGCGCAATGATTTCTGTTCACCAACACAAGGATCATAGAATCCAATTAAATTTGATTTTGATACTGTTGTTTCAATTTTTAATGCTGAATCTTTAACTAATGTTTGCAATGGTATACGAACATCGATTATTTTTATTGAAGATTCATCGATGATTGGGTATAAATGACCATAGTAAGCCTCGAGAATAATTAAACCTTGCGAACCTTCTTTATCTTTGATTTGTTCAACGAGTGATCGAAGAACTTCTTGAGCATTCATCGCTTCATGTCGACGATCAACTTGTTTTTCACGTTCTTCATCTTCACGTTTTTTCTGTTCTCTATTTAAAAAAGAAATCATAATTTTCAAGTCAACATCGGGAAACACAAACTAATAATATTACCGTTCGTGTTCTAATCGAACAAATGGTTGAATAATTAATCGATCTAGTACAAGATACACAAGAGTAGGTGTTATTGTAGCATAAAATATAGCACTGGGCAGAACATCTTTAGCTAGTGGTAATGGAATGGAGAATACTTGACTACCACGAGTAAATCTAAAATATTAACTTTTTCTTATTTCGGTTGAATGATATAACAAAATTATACTTTAATCTTAATAATACACCCATTCTAGCACTAACGGCAACTGTTGCTGAGCCATGTGTATGTTTCGTCAATTGGCGATCAATACCATATTCAATCCATGGTCCAAATACGAACAATCTTTAAAAAATATCCGTCAGTTCAATTTATTTCTACGTGGAGTACTAAAAAATCGATTTTACTTGAGACTACATCGTAAATTACATACATCAGGAAATCGGTAAACGCCATCAATAGCACCAAATGTATTAGTAAAGCCAAACTAAAATGTTGTTTTGAATAGTTAATTAACACAAAAATGAAAAGCAAGCACAAACTTGAACAGCACTTGAAAGTGCCCATTTTTGATTGTCATATTGTAGAATGCCTTTCATAAATGAACCTCTACCTGTTTTCCATTGTAAACTACTTGTTAGATTGTTCGCTAATTGATATGTGATCGAAAAAAGAAAACCAGACGTAGCTAAACGTTTGCCGCCATTCAATAAGCTAAATGTCGTATTAACATTTGCTTGTCTAAACTAACCAAGAAAAGAAAGTGATATTAAACGTGTGAAAATTAGAGATTGACTTTTACCTACAGTTTTTGTGTTAAACGACGGAAAAAATGAAATCCTACATTAGGATGTTGACCAATAGTTAAATCAATCTAAAAACAAATGTTTTCTTTTTTGAACGCAAAACATTTAAAATTTTCTTACACGAAACCAAGATAAATTTGAAAGAATACGCCGAAATGAAGTTGTTAATAATCCTACACCACGTCTATTAGTTGTTGTGACAATAGCATTGATTGTTACTGAATCTTGGCTTGTTAATGGAATATCAATACTCTGTTGAACAGTAAATTCTTTGGTTTCAATGGCCGGAAAATGATTACTAATTAAGAGAAAAAAAACTGAATCAGCTTTATAAAATTAAACTGAATTCAATTTACTTATTCTCATCAGTTGAATTTATTTGATTAAATACATCAGTTAGATTTATTGTTGTATTTACGGAGGCCTATAGAATTGAAGAAGTGTTAAGATAAATTTTAATGTCAAAACAACGAACATTTGCATTTGTGATTCGATTAAGATTTCGTTCTTCACGTTCTTTTGCAAGACGTTCATATTCATCAAGAATTTCACGAGCTGTTCTTCTACGAGTTATTACCTATAGGAAATTAGCATTAACCAATCTAAGATAATATACTACTTGCTTACATCCCATCCATCGGTTCTTAAGCCTTTCATTCCAAGAACATCATAAATAGCACGTTTTTGTGGATCATTCAATATATCATAAGCGTTTTTCACTTGAATAAATAAATCCATAGCCAACTGTTTATTCTGTTGATCTATATGTTTATCTGGATGATATAAAAGTGTTAGCCGACGATATGCTTGTTGAATCGCGGTTGTATCAGCCTAAAAGATAGTGGACTTTAGAATGGAAAAATATTCATCAGTTTTTCGTACATCTTTATTGATATGTAAGATAGCATATAGATTACGTTCGATATCATTTCGATCAAGATCATTAGTAAAGAAATTCGACGACGAGTCTTTATCATTGGATGCCATGTACTTCGCACAGGCAAGAAAAACAAGAAAATGTACTCGACGAATTAATATGTAACCAATAAGGGGTACTTTTTCAGATCAACGACACTCCCATCGTATTGGTCGTAAGAACGAGAGGAAGAAAAAACATATTATTGGCTCATCCACTTAAGTCAATGAAAAATTAATCAATAAGAGAACGAGAGAGGGCGCACGCGTCTAAATAAATGAGATGAATGACTATATCATTTCCCACAAATTGAAATCCCCAGATACCCAAGACACTCGATCCTGCCTCCGGATCTTGCCGAAACCCATCGGAACCAGCAACGGATCACTACAGAAGCCGGCATGTTTACCACTCAACTCTGCCAGGATCCGACAGGGATTTCGCCGGAATCTCTGCTCCCGTAATCCGGGCCGGAATTCAAAGGAAAATGCTCCGGTCGTTTTCTGCCGGACAATACAACCGAATATTGGCGCAACCGATCGACCGGGACTACCGGATCATCCCGGTTTACAAAGGCTTCAGCACATATTTGACCGGATTACATCAGATTCCAATGGCCAGGACCTCATAAAAAATCTCTCACACAAGCGTTCCTTAACCACAAGATGAATCAACTGCAGTATTCCGAAACAAGCACAGCAACTAAAACGACTACGCCTGATGAATAATGACACATAATCCAACCCATCACCGCTCAAACAGGCCAACAGCAATCACCCTAAAAAAATTGTAACCCGGAAACAACAACATCTGACTCACCAATACCCACACTTTGAATAATCCAGAACCAACTTACTATACATCGTATTCATTGAACAAATTATCAACCCATTTACTGCGCCATCTTCTTGCATTTCAGTTCTTAAAAACATCGCCCTCACATCATTTTGCGCCAATCGAAATCAATAATAATTCATAGAAAATGCATCTGAATGTCGTTCTGGAACATCACCACTAACTTTTCCATCAATTAAAATCATTCTGAAGATATCTAAAGACTCACCTGTTGCATAATTATTAAGCGAAAATCGCTCCAGACATTATCTTACACCCATCGATATCATTAATACTTCATAGAAAATGCATCTGAATGTCATTCTGGAACATCACCATTAACTTTTCCATCAATTAACATCGTTCTGAACATCAATAAAGAGTAATACTTGGTCACATTAATTCAGCGAAAATCGCTCCCCACATCATTTTGCATCAAGCGAAATCATTAATAATTCATAGAAAATGCATCTGAATGTCATTCTGGAACATCACCACTAGCTTTTCCATCAATTAATTACATTCTAAACCTATATAATCCATGATTGTGTTAGCCAACGATCCAAAGAAAATCGCTCCACTGATCATTTTGCACCAATCAAAAGATTGTATCAGTCGGACAGAAACGTTCGCATAATGTTTCTCCGTGGTTCCAACGTACCTTTTCTTCATGAAACAGGATTCCAAGCATCTTTCATTACGGTTGCAGCCACAGTTTCCTTCGACGAAAATCACTCCACAGCTCAACCTGGACGTATCGAAAAATTCACTAGGACATGGAGAATCGTTCAGATGAGCGTTCTCGATGGTTCCAGCATAGCCTTTCTGCATGGAACAGGATTTTGAGCGACGTCCGAAAGCGTTTTAATAGGATGAGGAATTTTTAATATTATGTGTAAGCAACTTTGGAGGGTCCGGAAAAGCGTTTTTTGGTGATTTGAAATGATGCGTTTGGTGTTGTCAGACCGAGAAAGCACGTGTGTAACACGTTTTAAATTTTGTCGAGTTGCCTAGAGGAAGAAGAGAGTGTGTGTACATGGGAAATTTTGCTTCCCGGGTGTTATCATTAATGGCGTTGGATTTCGCGTTTGACGAGGAGTCTGGCGTAGAATTAAGTTATATTGGCTGGAGTTTTGATAAGCGAGTTGAGTGAGATTCGTTCTGGTCGATAACTTCGTGCAGGATTAGTAAATACTTATTCATGTTGCTCATGTGGACTGATGGTTTATAAGTAAGCTATTTGATGAATCATAATTTTTAATTCGTGCTTTTCATCGATTGTCTCAGCTGTTAACTAATGGTCGGAATGGATTATAAGATCTTCATATAGTATCTGGTAATTAGTTGTAGATGTTGTCGATCAGATCTGTGTTTTAGTAAGTGGCTTAATCCGGTGAGTAGGACCGTTCGGTTCTGATATGATCCGATCGGTTCCGGTGAGACTGATTAAGCCGGATCTACCATGAAATCGAGCGCGATGCGGCACGGCGGATTCCGTGAAAGTTTCGTTACCGGATATTGTCGGATCACTTCGTATACGGCCCAATCGTATCATCGGATCTGATATTTTCCGGCAATGTAAATCTGGGCGGTTCTCGGAGAATCCGGTAACCAGATTTGATAAGAAAACATAGAAAATCATCGGAATTCACCAGAAATTAACCGATCGAATCCGGTCACCGTGCTACATGGGAATTATAACCCGCCCGACAAGAATCGACTGATCGATAATGTCCTGGGTACATCTCTACATCATATCCCCCCTTGCGGAAAATAAGACAAATATGATCCATTCTGGTGACCAAATGGGGATTTTTCAATTTAGGGATTTTTTTATACGATATGCTATTCAAGTCACAACCGATCAGGGTCCCAGTTAGGGGTTCATCAGTACCAGTATACTGGGTACTGGTAACACTGGTGACCAGAATCAACTCACCGAGTTTCTGATAAGCAGAATTACGTTTCGAAATGATTATAATGAAAATTGAGTATGTACGATTCTGGTGACCAGTATTACTGGGCAAGTAGACTGGCATAATACTGATCCTGGTGGCGGGTGCGGGTGTGTTAGAATTCTTGTTCATCCAAACCCAAACCCACACCCCACACCCACACACCCTCAAGAAAAATAATAGAATTACTATTTAATTCAAAAATGAATAAACAACTCTGAAAAAGTAAAATTGCAATGGGCAAAAACTTACTAATAAAAGTTACGATGGAAAAAGCTCCAAACGAAATGGGCAATTGCCCATTTGACCCTCCCTTGACTACGCCGCTGCTCCACTACATGTAGCTGCCATCTAAGATGTATTCGTGCGCATGTGTTAGTTATGGATGATAGATTAACACGTGTTTTTTCGTAACAGCACTCACATCTCACAATTCCTACTCCAAACTCAGATTCACAACAAAATAAAATGCAAGGAAGGTCAAGAAAAAGTATATTCCAATCGAACGAAGTCAAGTCACTGATCGAGATCTGGACCTAGACAGAGAATCTCGGTTTTGCCTCGGTCTCGGCACATCGCTAACCGCATGCTCATCTATCGCTTATTTATACGATAAAGAAGTCTTTATACTTCCTCTGATACGAATTCGACTAGATAAATCATTTAGGTATGTATGAAAGTTGAAAACATTTCCTTTCTTTTTCAATTTCTATTCTTTGACTGAATCTGGAGATGTCGCATTGGGCGACATTATGAATCAATCATATTTACAGTAGCTTTTTTTTAAGGATAACTCATGGATACTCGTGTAAAAATATTCAAAACAGCATTTTCCACCTAGAAAAGTCAAAATATTATAAATTTACTATTCAAGCATTGACATAGAAGAGCAGAACTTGTGAGAGTCTTATTTGTGTGACATCTATCGATGATTTGCTTTGAGTTTTCTTAGTCGTGATTTCTTTGAAATGCATCTTATCGTACAAATTCCTGTGCTATAATTAGAAAACAGTAAACATTTTGCATTTCAAAGTAATTTAATAGAATATTGAAACTATTCTTTAAGACCGCTTATCTATTTCAATGCTGATTTCATTTTAAAGAACATTAATAGCATACTCGAAACACTAAAACCATCTAGAGTATAACATTCAGCTACTCTTGGCATCTGTTTAAATAAAGTGAAGTACGAAGCTTTCTTTGGATCTATCTAAGCGTGAAATAAACTTGAACTGAACTTAATTAAACTTATAGGTTGAAATATTACGATAGTACAGGATAAGATATACAAGAAAAGAATCGCTGTGTACGACGAGTGAATATGGTAAACATCTGCCATTCTATACGTTTAAGGGGGGGGGATCGTGGATCATGGATTTTTCGATTTTATAGTCTCATTCGATAGAGCACATTTTGTTACATATATTCTCCAAATTTTATGTCATTCCGATTCGGGTGTGGGTGTGTAGGCGTGGGTTTGGATGAACAATAATTCTAACACCCTCACACCCACACCTCACACCCTCCATCGCTAAATTTTTTAACGGCGTGATCCAGTACCTAGGTTAAACTCAATCTCTTTCTCCTCTGAAACTGTGATGTAGTCTATCTTGTTAGATATTTATTTTCTTCTCATTGTGCGTTCTTCTATGTTTTTCATATAAGTGAATGTATTTATACGCATAAATATATTCGCTTCTTTTTTCGTTCTTTGCGAATAAGATTTCTCTTTTTTCTTTTGTCTCTCTCATATTAGAGAGTCCTACTATTTATACGCAGTTAGTTGTTTGCTTTCCAAATAAACGTAGTCTGACCTACATTTCGATTTTCCTTATTACGCAATCGATAACGTAGTACGTGACAATTTGGCGACGAGGGTGAGATCTAATCAATCTATATAAAAATTTTTTTTTTTACTATGCCGGTGAATCGAAATACAACCGAACAAAATACACGTTCAAATACATATCGTCTTCACGAATTTGATCCAACATCGTACGATTGGGATGATTGGGAAATTCTTTTTGATACGTATCTTGCCGTCAAATGTGTTACCGATGATATAAAGAAACGAAATTTGCTTATTACAGCTCTTGGTGTTCAACCATTTAAAACTCTTATATCTGTTTGTAAACCAAAGAAACCAACAGAATGTACTTACGAAGAGATAATTCAAAAACTTCGTACAAATTACGCTCGTGTTACTTTTTCGTCCACAGAACGTATCAATTTCTTTGCAACCCGTCAAGAATCTTCTCAAACTCTTACTGATTTCGCTAATTGCCTTCGCGATAAAACCGTAACATGTAAATTTCCAAATGATTTCTATGAAGAAGCTTTAGTTACAGCATTTGTTGGTGGTTTAAAAAATGAATTTGTTCGTAAACATTTGATGCAACAAAATTTAGAAGCATTTGAACAAACACTAAACGTTGCACGTACATTTGAATCTGTTCTCATTCAAGGTGCTAACGTAAAACGTGATCCAGTTGAACAATTTTCTGTTTTAAAAATTCAAAAGAAAAACAAATTGGTTCAAAGTACTCGTCACAAGGTAACTTGTTCAAGTTGTGGCTCCATGGATCATCCTCGTTCACAATGTCGTTTTCGTAATGTTACCTNTCATAAGTGCAATAAAGAAGGTCATCTAGCTAAAGGCTGTCGTTAAAACACAAATGTTTTTAAGAACAACGTTAACACAATTTCTTCTATTGGAAATAAAGTAAAAATAGATGAAGCTCCAATAGGAATTCCTATTAAAGTAGATGGTCTAGTCGTTACATTTGAATTAAATACAGGTTCTCCTATTACGATTATCAATGAACATGTATGGAATACGTTAGGAAAACCAAAACTTAAACCTATTGAATCGATTTTTACTAGTTTTACAGGTCATTACCTTCAAATTAATGGGGAGACATTAGTCAAGGTGGATTATAATTCTCAACATATGCAATTACGTTTATTAGTTGGACATAACCATCGTAATATTCTAGGTCGTGATTGGATCAAGGCTTTAAATCTTAATAAATTAACATTAGATGATATATTATTTAATGATAATAAAATTCTAAATGTTAATCCTGGTTTTAATAGTTTAGACCAACTTATTCATCATTTCGCAGGAATTTTTAAAGATGAACTTGGCTGTTGTAAAATAAAAGCTCATCTCCACATTAAAAATGATATAAAANAAATTTTTTAAAGCACGATCTTTACCATTTGCATACCGTCAAGCTGTTGAATTAGATCTAAATCGACTTGTTTCAGCAAATGTATTAGAACCGATTAATACTGCTAATTGGGCTGCACCAATTGTTGTCGTACCGAAACCTGGTGGTAAAGTGCGATTATGTGCTGATTTTAGTACAGGCGTTAATCAAGCGCTAGATATNCCCTTAACGGTGGTATTAAATTTAGTAAAATTGATTTTTCGGAAGCTTATCTTCAGGTGGAATTGGATGATGATAGTAAAGAATTATTAGTTATTAACACTCATAAAGGGTTATTTCGTTTTAATCGTTTACCCTTTGATATCGCATCTGCACCCAGCATTTTTCAACAAATCATGGATCAAATGTTAGCAGGCCTGGAAGGTACTGTATGTTATTTAGATGATATTATAGTTACGGGTAAAAGTACAACTGATCATTTGAACAATTTATACAAGGTGTTTAAGAGAATCCAAGATTATGGATTTCATGTTAATAAAGATAAATGCATGTTCCTACAAGATTATGTTGAATATTTAGGTTTTGTGGTTGACCAGCACGGTGTTCGTACATCTCCATTAAAAACAAAAGCAATAATTGATATGCCAAAACCTGTTAATATTTCACAATTACGCTCGTTCCTGGGAATGANGGTTCTGTATGTTTTTTTGTTTATATTATTGTTAGGTGTAAAAGTACAATTGATCATTTGAACATTTTATACAAGGTGTTTAAGAGAATCCAAGATTATGGATTTCATGTTAATAAAGATAAATGCATGTTCCTACAAGATTATGTTGAATATTTAGGTTTTGTGGTTGACCAGCACGGTGTTCGTACATCTCCATTAAAAACAAAAGCAATAATTGATATGCCAAAACCTGTTAATATTTCACAATTACGCTCGTTCCTGGGAATGATTAACCATTATGCTAAATTCATTCCGAAATTAAATGATCGGTTATTTCCGTTTTACTCATTATTAAAGAAAGATACTAAATGGTTATGGAACCAACATTGTGACAAAGCTTTTAGAGAGATTAAACAATATCTTATTTCACCACAAGCATTGACACATTATGATCCGTCTGTACCATTAATTTTAGCAGCTGATGCGTCCAATACAGGTGTGGGTGCCGTCATCTATCATCGATATTCGGATGGAAGCGAAAAAGCCATCGCTCATGCATCGAAAACATTAACAAAAGCCGAATTCAACTATGCACAAATCGAGAAAGAAGCACTTGCTATCATTTTCGGTGTACAAAAATTCGATCAATTCTTACGTGGTCGAAAGTTTACGCTGTTAACAGATCATAAACCTTTAGTTTCTATTTTTAGTCCAAAGAAAGGTATACCAACAACATCAGCTAATCGTCTTCAACGTTGGGCTATCCGCCTTATGGGATATACATTTGACATCGAATACTGTCCAACTAATAAATTTGGTCAAGCTGATGGACTTTCACGTTTACCTATTGGACCGGATTATATGTTTGATCAACAAGATCCAGGTGAAGTTCAACTTGTTGCTTCAATTCAACAAGAAAATCAAAACGAATTACCTCTTAATGCTGCCGATATTGCT
Organism: Rotaria magnacalcarata; assembly: GCA_900239745.1. Classification (NCBI taxonomy): domain Eukaryota; kingdom Metazoa; phylum Rotifera; class Eurotatoria; order Philodinida; family Philodinidae; genus Rotaria; species Rotaria magnacalcarata. The sequence goes on along the minus strand of OENM01000143.1, from coordinate 5,696 downwards.
CGACAAACTCGTCACGATCGATCTCTCATGCAAGTTTATCATTATATTCTTTCTGGTTGACCATCACAAAGCAACGAATCAATACAACCGTATGTTAGAATTCGAAACGAACTCTCTACTACACATGGATGTATCGTTTGGGGTATTCGGACAGTTATACCGAGTTATTTTAGAAGTCGACTCCTTAATTATCTTCATTCAACACACTCTGGTATGGGTAGAATGAAGGCTGAAGCGCGTCGTTATTTTTGGTGGCCTTCGATCGACAAAGAGATCGAAGATCTCTCTCGTCAATGTCAAAGCTGTACCCAAAATGATAAACAACCTATTAAAGTTCCATCAAAACAATGGAATGTACCTGATAAACCATGGCAACGAATTCATATTGATTTTATGGGTAAATTTATGGGTTCATATTTTCTTATAGTAGTCGATGCTCATTCGAAATGGTTGGAAGTTTTCATGATGAATGATATTTCAACAACATCAACTATTAAAATATTAACCTCGTTATTTGCTCGATATGGTTTATGTGAAGAAATCGTGTCTGACAATGGAACGCAATTTACTTCCGAAGAATTCGTTCGATTTTGTGTTCGTAATGGTATTAAACATATCCGAACAACACCTGCACATCCACAATCAAATGGTCAAGCTGAACGCTATGTTAAAACAGTCAAAACAGCTCTAAGAAAAGGACTTTATCGTGGTGGAAATCTGTCTGACATTTTGTTAAAATTTTTATTTTGTTATAGAACGACTCCTCATTCTACGACAAATGCGAGTCCTGCTGAACTTTTTCTTAAACGACAACTTAGAACAGTTTTAGATTTATTACGTCCAAACGCAACCGGTGCATCACATGTTACTCGTACACGTTATCAAGTTAATTTCGATCGTCATACGAAAGAACGTCAATTTCATCAAAATGATAAAGTTATCGTTCGAGATTTTCGACACAACCCCAATAAGATCGAATGGACACCTGGTGTACTTATAAGTAGACAAGGTTCTCGCATTTGGAACGTTCAAGTTGAGAATAATGTTTGGCGTCGTCACGAAAATCAAATAAAAATTCGCCATTGGTCGTTTGATCAACCTGTTATATTAACAAATCAAACAGAAACATCAACACCAACGAGTGACAATCAAAATCATTCATTATCTTCATCTCCACAAAAAGAATCACAAGTTATAAGACAATCTTCGAGACCCAGGTCGATCAACTTGTGTCGTACACGGCCGTTTAACCATAATTTACGACCGTTTGGTATGTACCGTATTACGGTCGTTTTGCATCGTGCCATAAACGATCGGATACGGTCGGATACTGAAATATCCGACCACTTTACGGCCGTTAGTAACCGTTTACGACAAGGCAAATGACGGCCGTAATACGGTGCATGCCAAAACGTCAAATTACGGCGCTTTACGGTCGGAAACGGTAGTATACGTTGCCATTTACGGTCGTTTACGGCCGTTTACGATCGTATCAGGTCGTCGTAATGTTCGACCTGGGGACAAACGAAACCAGTACACAGACTGATAGAAGAAATTTAAAAGGGGAGCAATGTGATGTAGTCTATCTTGTTAGATATTTATTTTCTTCTCATTGTGCGTTCTTATATGTTTTTCATATAAGTGAATATATTTATACGCATAAATATATTCGCTTCTTTTTTCGTTCTTGGTCGCATAAGATTTTTCTTTTTCTTTTGTCTCTCTCATATTAGAAAGTCACACTATTTCTACGCAGTTAGTTGTTTGCTTTCCAAATAAACGTAGTCTGACCTACATTTCGATTTTCCTTATTACGCAATTGATAACGTAGTACGTGACAGAAACATATTTAAGCTTCTTGATGAGAACTCCCAACAGTGTATTCTTTTTGCTACGGTGCTGAGAGCCCTATCCGTCGACTGATCAGAAGCAAAATCGTGGTTCAGGCAGTGCTTCGTACCTGTCTTGAGGGTGTGGGTGTGGGTGTGGGTGGTGTTGTGCTTCTATAGATGTTCTATTTGGTAGTTCCTTCACACCCACACCCGACTTTATGGAATAAATATTGACGATAAACTTAATAATGAACACAAACAATACTTTAAAAGCATCAACAATTACTGTTGATAATAAAGTAGGAACTAAGAAAATCATAGTAAGATATTTTTATTAATGAAATAACAGATAACTTCAACTCAAGCAGAGCGCGTACCGAAAAGAGCTGCACCTGATCAACTTGAAGGCGAAGTAAAAAAAGGACTATGTTTAATCGTCATTCATGCGAAGAACGAGTGCCTCGTGTTGCTCCAAAATATCATGATCAACCAAAATTCGTTAGTACAGCTGAGATGGTTGCTCATGCTTATAGAAATATTCAGGTGATGCCCGAAATTTCTGATGAAGAATTGTTAGGAATGGCTATCAAGCTTGACATGAAACATCCTCAATAGTTTTCTCTTACGGTTCAATAAAATAGAAAATGATCAATGGACGAAACGTCGTCGTTTTTTGTAGTGTGTGATTGTAGTGATGTAGTACTTAAATTTTCACATTATCGTCGTTTTTTGCATTGAAAATATATACATAAACATTATTATTGCTAATCGGCATAGCATTGTTGTTATTGAAAAAGCAAATTTTAGACCATAGATTTAACTTCTCAAGTGTTTCGATTCATTATGTATGATGTGCAATTTTTATAAAATTCAATGATGAAATGTATGAATATTTTATTAACGATGTACCCACGTAAAAATAACTATGTCTTTTGAACGATTATCAATCCAATTCGAATCAATCGGTGCATAGAATTGCGGTTTGTGTCCTTGTTCAAGTAGAATTATTCTGGTTAAGTTTGTTTTCAATAACATTAACTTTCAGTTTTTTGTTCGAAGTCTCGTGTTAAAATTTTATTTTTAGGCACCACCACATGATCCGAGACAAGATGACAGTGTACTGGGGTTTCATGTGTTACACTCGCTATATATATATATATATTCATTAATTGTCGAAGAAATTTGATTTCAATATATTTAGAAATTCACTTCGCTGTCATATTTCCAATTGTTTTCAGTTTAAAATATTACAATGAATCGAGTTTATAACATCCAGTGGTTACATATCATTCAAATATCTCTTTTCTATTAGTCTTTACATTTTTCATATATAGATTTTGAGTAATAACAAATGAACGATAAAAAGACTAAGATTAAGACAAAGAGAAATATTGTAATATGAACAGTGAGTGACAAAGTAGTAGTATAAAAAAGAAAACAAAATAGAGATTTAATATCAAAAGAAAAATAGAACGAAAAAAACTAATAATTGTTAGAGGAAGTTTATTATTATCTAAAGAGAAAAAATCTTGTATCTAAGATATATCTTCATTGTCTTTCATCTTTATCAGAGACAGTCAGCAAACATATTGGAGAGAAGAAAATTATAAAAATATTTCAATGTCTGTATCTCGCTTTTGATATTCTTTGAAACATATCAGTAAAATATGTTTGTATGTCAATGAATAAATGAAATTTAACTTTGTTTTTCTTTTCTCGAGAAATAATCCAATTACATTGAAGCGTTACTTTTATCAAATGATCCATTTATATTAGATAGAAAAGAATGATAGCTCTTCTAAATAAACTTTAAAAAGTGAAACACAAACGAGAAAATAAAAATAAAAATATGTTATGAAACGATTAACTGAACAATGATTTACACACATGATCAACAAAATGGGATACTTGAAGGACGTTTTTCATCGAATATCTTTTGTTTGATCGAAATAATAATTCAATAAGATTCTTATTCTATTTTTCATTTGATGAAACAAAAAGGTAGAATATTCAATTTGACGCTGTCATCTATCAAGGTTTATTATCGAGAATCATCTTAATTTTATTTGCGTCCGTATATTTGTGGCAGATGAGTTTGGAATAGCATTTTTCACTTTTTGTAATGAAACATATACTCGGCTTATAAATACGAAACATTGTTTCTTTATAATTTAAAAATCTTTATAATTTATTTGACGACAAAGATCTGTGAAGATTATTATGCTATTTGTCAAAATCTATCAGTAGTTTTTTTTCTACTGAAAATATTGGAAGCATTGAGTGGTTGGTTAAATAGCTTTCTTGAATGATTTTTTTTATTTACATGTTAAGAATTTCTTTCTATATTGATTGAGTAAGTATTTTCGCTGTAATTCTTTTTTTCATGAGAGACGCATACGGACATTCAATGACTGGTGAAATTTCATTTACAATGAGTAAAAATTTTAATTATATTGCTTTTTTGATCATCAGAGCATGGGAACATTGAAGTATTAGGTAAATTCCAATCTTGAGTAAATGTATGTCACAGTTCGTATGAGAATTGAGTTGAGCTTGAAATGCACGAAACAATGAAAAAGAAACTGTAGAGAACGAGATAATGAAAAGAAAATTTTTATGGAGAAAAAGAACCTTGTAGTATAAAAACGAATTATTCAAATAATCCTAACTTATTATATCGTATAAAATCAAAATACTCCTCATTGACCATAAAAACAATCAACGAATTTGCTAAATTTCAAATGTATAGGTCGAGTTCAAAAAAATATCATATTATTTCATTTCATTCATGCAGTTTCATCTGTATTATTCAAAAATAATATTACTCGCGTGGATTGCTTATTAAAGTCAGTATTCATTACTTTTTTTGGCTATTTGTTCAACATAAATATTCATCGTTTAATTAAGATGAGGGTGTGGGTGTGAAGGAACTACCAAATAGAACATCCATAGAAACACAACACCACCCATACCCACACCCACACCCTTGACTAAATTAAAAATGTTGATATTTAAAAATCCCTGTGGGGAACCGCAGCGAAATTTTTTTCGAAAAAAACCCGTTTTCATCGAATTGAAGAAAAAGATAGTGAACTATGATCAACATTTTATGCTGATTATAACCATATGATGTTGTTTGCCAAAAGTATTGAAAAATCGAAAATGCTGTCAATATTAAAACCGTTTTTATTACCGCATGAAAAAACACAGAAATTATGCTTTTGTGACTTTTCTTATCATTTGTTCCAGTTGAACTGCTAGTATGTTGTAGAGAAAACGATTCTGAAGATTTTTGCCAGCGGAAGTATTATTGAATTTTGATTTTGAACTATGGTAAACGAACAAAATCTTGAATCAAGGTGAATCTCTAGCTAAAATAGCTTGACCGTTCGCTTTAAGGACATTTTCTTGCTGGTCGTTCGCTTTGTGAACATGTACGTAAAGCGAAAGTTTTGACACTTCGACTTTATACCGCTGATTGCTCAACTATATTTTTAGTTACGAACTATATTTTTATATGAGCAGATGCAGAATTTTGTGCTCTTTCCCATGGAATAATAATAATAATTTTAAGAGGCAAAATGGGTCTGATATCAAATTAGAATGAACACCCTTATATCGTCCATTCGCTTTAGGGACATTGACTCTACTCCACCTCAATCCAGTTCGTCTTAACGTATCAACTCCAAAACGGTTGTATTCCTAGTTACAGTAATAAAACACTTAATTTGAATAAAATAAATGTTTTTGAAAAGTTTCAACTTTAACCAGTATAGTTACATAAAAATAGGATTTTATTTTAGCATTTCGACTTGAGGATCTTAAAGGCTGAGATCAGCACTTTTTCTGGATTCTTAAAACTTA